>CAJHZI010000204.1:730000-945000 GCA_905160935.1 Enchytraeus crypticus | reverse complement strand
AAAAATAATAGCGAAGACGTCACATAAAATTTCTGCTAATGATATTTTGAACAACAGTCATTTATTTTCAAAACGACTTAAAATACGTACTGATATGTTCTTAATTGACAAAGTTGTTGAACTTTTAATGCATGCATTGCATGAGGATGCTACGAAAAACTGCAAGTACTAAAACGATATCAACTCTTAGGAAATCACGCTGGTTAGATATTTGGCTATAGCTGCTATCACGCGCGTGGTCCTAAATGTGCTAGGCGAGAGCTCAGCTGCTGTGCGACGATGACAGCGCAGCTACTACAGCTGAATCCTCTAGCGCCACAGATAAACTGATATACTCGCGATTCTCTTCATGAAATGCATGCATTAAAAGTTCAATAACTTTGTCAATTAAGAACATATCAGCACGTATTTTACCTAATTTTAAAAGGAATTGATTGCTCTTCAAAATAGCATTAGTAGAAATTTTAAGCGACGTGTTCGCTATTATTTTTATAGAGATAAGAAGTTACGCAGCAAGTAATACGCCCGTAATCCTATAGTGGAAATTTCTTTGGAATATCTGACCCCACTCCTATTCGCAAAACTATAACTTTCACGTTATTACGGATCTTCAAACGAAATTTCTCTAAGTTTGATATAATAGCTGCTGGCCAAGTACTGTAAGTTTCAAGAACATCGGTCAACTCCTTACGACTTTATTGTAAAAAATGTGGGTATCAGTTATAATAAACACAGTGTATATTGGGTATATATAGTAAAGCTGAGTTTAAAGTCCTCTTCCGTAGACGGATGACGCTGTCAGAGGTATGATTTCAAACTTGTGACTCCCGTTTACTCTATAAGAGTGCTATAATCTCAGCCAACCAAATGGTAGGTCTCAATATGGTATTATTGTTATATTCCACTGTATAGACATCCTATCTGACAATAGTCACAATAAAAGCCAATCACACTAATCTATAAGTTCGGATTGAAGGATCGAATTAATGTTGCAAAAATGGCGCAATAACAAATTAGTAACATCAATACGTAAGTAAAATGTCACCTAAAATGTTCCTTGAGAGTCTCGACGTGCTCTCGCTTGTATTTATTGATTTTACTCTGAGCGAGAAATGCATAGGCATATGCAAGTGGTCCAGCGTGTACCTGTAGCATAAACAAACAAATACACATATCAATCAATCCAATTAAGGAATATGTAACTCGAGTAAGGAATAAAATAATGCCAGAGTTCAGAGATGAACGAGATGAATGAACGAATCAATCAATCAATAAGTCGCTCAAACAAGACTTTTATAAGTTTTATAATTGTATAAAATGTAATAAAAATGTAGTAATTTAGTCAATTAAATCAACTAATACATAGTAACGGTTTAGGGTTCATAGTTATTGTAGAAAAGTTACAAAGTCACTATTCGAGAAATTCATTTGAATAGTATGCCTAATACAACGGAAATCATATACATAAAGTTATCTTCATGATAACCTACATTAATTTGATGTTCTGTTGTTATGAAACATTAGTAATGTATCAAACGATTGATTCATATATATAAAACAACAGCTAAACTCAAGTTTGATTTCTACATAAGCCTACCTGGACACTGACGCTACCCTGCAGTTTAAGTTGAAGCTTCTTGAGATCGGGATCTCTCTGATACACGACCTCTGTTAACTCTGCCACCTTGTTCTTGATCTCGTCTATCGCTACCTCTATGGGTGTCAGCACTTCCTCTTTGTGATACACCACCAGTATGCGCTTCTTCACGTATGGGAACGAGTGAGAGGCTGTACAGGGTGAGTAAAAATAAAAAGGATAACACCTGCAAAAAGTTTGAATATCTCAGGCTATTGTTAATATTTTCAAATCAAACTTTTACCAAATACTAAAGGACTAATTTCTGATGGGGTGGTCAATTTTTATCAATTTTGGTACATAGATTGGCCAATTATGAAAGTTTCAGCAGAGTAACCCCCCATTTTTTCACGTACTATAAATAAAAATTCCATTTTATTTTATTTTTATTTTAGCTCTGAAAGTGTCGTTGTGGAGGTTCAAAAAGAACCAGTTGTATCTGCTAGCATTACTGCCTATTCGATATGCTTTAAAATAGTTGCTTTTCAGGACTGCAGCAGCATTCGGAAAGCTAGGACAGCCTTGTTGATTCCAGTTTGGGGCAGTCTCTCCCAAATTGATGGAAGGTAGCACTTCCTGCAGTTCTGCCTTGTTTTTAGGCTTTGACTGGTGTTTCTGATAGAGATGCAGCATGGTTCCCCAGACATGGTAATCTAGAGGATTTTGATCGGGAGAGTTTGGAGGCCATTCACTCTTCATGATGAAACGCGGATTTCTCTCGCTGATCCATTCATGTGCATGGCGAGATGCATGAGTCGGAGCATCATCCTACTGAAAGATGAAACCATTCGGTAGAAGAGCATAGCAATCATCAAACAGCTCGGAAAGTAAAGTATTGACGTAAAATTGAGGGTTCACCTATTCCTTTTCGCCAATGAAGTGCAATTTGCCCTTACCGTTGTAGCAAACGCCATTTTTAGGTAAAAAATGGGGGGTTGCTCTGCTGAAACTTGTATATCTGGCCTATCCATCGATTAAAATGGATGAAAATTGGCCACCCCGTCAACCATTAGTCCCTTAGTAATTGGTAAAAGTTTGCTTTGAAAATATTGACTATAGCCTGAGATATTCAAACTTTTTGCAGGTGTTATCTTTTTTTTACTCACCCTGTACATAGAATAAAGGAAACACACACACAAATAATAGACCTTTTATAATATGTATTGCTAACTCTGATAAAGCAGGTAAAGCTAAGGTTAACGTCAGTTTCCCCACTCGAAAGCGATGTCAGTGACGGGCGAGCACAGGATTTGAACCCCGCACATACTGATCTGTGGTCGACTATCTTACCGCCGTCTCCACTTGTTCCAGCTGCTCACATAATAAATAAACAAAGCCTAGTGGGGGAGTGGTGGTAGAGTGGGGAGGGGTGTGTGCTTATATTGACGGCTGGCAATGTTAAGTATATTTGCATAAATTTATGATTTATTTCTTCATTTATTAACAGAATGGTATTTTAAAAATATAAAAAATTATATTTCAATTACTTATCAAATGATGATCAACATGTCTTAATTTATATTCAAAACATGTCTAAATAGAATATCTAGAGGAAAAATATAACATTTTTAGGATATATTACATTGCAGTTGCCTTCTGAAAAACAGTAAAGTTTAATTAACATTGCACGGTGGCGCCGTCCAACGAATGAAAAAAATATATATTGTGATTTTTCAAAGTAAACACCTTCTATAAAAGGTCTACAGGTGCTTGGTGTCATCTGGTGATTATTTCTAATTTAGTTTAACTACTGCAATTGACACAGGGTAGGAGTTGAATCAAAGACTACCACGACTTCTTTATTCGCCCGACAAGGGTCTTTTAAATAACACCTGAACAGCAATAACAATTGCAATAAATATTTGTAAGCAAAAACCATTTTAATAATATTATAAGAGTATACTTTTATTAATAATAACAACTTATATTTTTTATTAATATTATACACATGGTGAGAAACCAGACATTAAATTATTATGCAACTTACGACAAAATTATTAAACGTGAAGAGCATAATATTTGACAAACTCGTTAGAATGATTCTTCTCTTATGCTGTTGCTCAATCTCTCCCTGAGCTTTACCATCCAAGGTGAATGGAGTCTCGAACATAAACCTGCGTAAGTTGTTGTTCCTCTCAAAGTCTGTCTGGCGTTCCGACAACTCTCTATCTTCAAAGTACGGAGTGACGTAGGTGACCTGAATGTAGGCCAGCTTTGGGTCCAGGGCCTGGCAGTCCACCTTCAGAAACAATTTGTACATGAAAATTAACAGAGATAACAGCATCTAAATGAAAACATTCCATCGTTCAATAAAATAATATTTATTGATGATAAATTTCAAATGTTAGCTACAGATAGTGCGAGTAGGAATGCATCAATCTTAAATCAAATAAGTCGTCAGACATGGTATTTGACATCTATTTCAATGAACTTCGTTTAATTTGACTAAAAGAGTGAAAGCAATATTCGTCAAATATGAGACCTATAATAATTGTTCAACCCGGATTCAAGATAAGATCGTTGACTTGCTTCACTCAATTTTCTATCCGCTCAGCAACCATCGTCATAAAGTCTTTCTTTTCTTTTTGTTTATCTCTTAGAGTGTCTCAGAGCCCCGAGAGGAACATCATCATCTTTAAACTATATTTACATTTAATAACCAACAATTGAATAGAAGCCATAAGCGTTCGTATTCTCTCAGTATCCCCCCAACCCCACGGGGATCATGAAGTCATCACAGGGACAGAAGCCAGTATAATTCATAATATATCATTTATAACTCAGCAATATTTGAGATTGACGCCTTAGTACATAGCATTATGATTAGGCCTACGCGGCATTACTCAGTTATTTTTACACAACAATTTAACTCTCCTTCGATGACGATATTTAAAATTTTAAATATAGGCCTAATATTACTTCAAAATGAAATGGTTTAAATATCACTAAAATAAAAAATTTACTGTTAAACGGAAAATTACAGTGATTTGTAAAAAACAAAGCTGAAATCTAGACTATCTGAAACCAAAACTCAAGAAAATAAGAAATTTAATACGAAAATTTGAACCTTGTTTGAATCCATTATCAAGCGAACAACTCCTTTAGGAAACTTCTTAGAGTATATACTACGCAGTCTATCACAAATCTCCTGCAGCCCCGTCACCTTGGGTTCCTTGTACACGTACTCCTTTCCGTCCTCTTCCTCAAAGTACAGCTGACCAAAGAACGCTACACGAAAGTATTTGCCCAGCATACGCTTGCCAGTTCTCATCACCTCTACTACTTTATCATATGCCCGGTGTAGTATCTCATAGGCCGCAGATATTTTCTGCAGAAATTTGAATAAAATACACTTTATAATTTTGTAGATATGAAGCTAAGTTTATCGTCTGCATCCATACCAAAATGGATTCTTTCAGACATGGTCTAGCGGAAATGTGAACACACTGGTAGGAATATGAACAAACTATCACATGTACTGTTAGCATATGACAAGCACGTTACTAACTAGTTCATCCAAACAGAATGAGTTGCATTATGCAGTAAATATAAGATTTTACTTCTATATGAACTCGGGTATATGTAAAACTCACCATTTATGATAGCCTAATGCATAGTTTCCAACCAAAAGGCCAGTACATAAAATTAACTACATCGACTACAAGAATGTATCTTCATTTTGCTTCTCACTTAACAACAATACATTTTGTGTCCGTGGATTTACCTTTCAATTTTTCAGGAGAAAGGAGAAAACATACACTAAATTTATACAAACATTTCAGAAACTTCATTTTTGAATAAGCAAAAAGAAACCTAATACTATATGCAGTAATTTAACGTCCTATCCTAGAGAGTTTCGAGAATATGCTGCATGCAATCTAATGCCAATGAAACTAAACCTGTCAGCTTTAAATAATTTTTTCTAAAACATATATATAATAAAGAGATGTGAAAAGTTCTTGAATATCTGCACCTCAAAGTCTCTCTTTCGTTCATATATGGGTATAATGAAGCGATAAATCTCTCCCAACAGTTCATATCTCTCAGCAAGCTCCAATGTACGAGCACATTTTTCTAACAGCTGGATTAGATCATTCTAAAATCAATCAATTAAACAATATAGCAGTATTTAATTAACAATTACATAATACATTTAATAATCATTTAATAATAAATAAATCAATTCAACTCCATCAATCAATCAAACCATTAATCAATCAATCCATCCATCAATCCATAAATCACTCAATCAAACATTAATATTACACATAACATTATTATAATTGCTGTATTATTATCCCTGATGATAAGGGAAATAGAGGAGTGGAGAAGGTCTATTCGTATCCCGATCTTAGTTAAACTAGGATTAACGAGAATAAATATCCACTCGTATGCGGACGTGACGAGGAAAAAGGAAGATAGAGATGAGTGGAGGCGTTATATACCATGGACCTGCCAGTAGGCAGTGCACTAAGAGAGAGAGAGAGAGACAGAGAGAGAGAGATTATCCCGCTTAGCAACTCGACTCTAGATCTCGTTGATCTCTAGATCTGATTGATTGATTGCAATAAAGCATATTTATGAAAATTCTGCAAGCAACTATAGTTCCAATATTTCATGTGCAAACATGTCCATCACTGAGAGTCGTTACCTCTGTGTAGGCAGCGTCCTGCATTCCCGAGTCATCCCTCATTCCTGACTCCTCTGCCTCGGCGTTGGGAGAGATGGTTTTAAACACCGTGCAGCCCTGCGGAAACTCGCCTGTCAATCACAACAACATGAAGATAATACAGCAAGGTATAGAGCCAGTGGTGGCGAAGTCGGTAAGACACTCGACCGCGGATCAGTATGTGCGGTTTCAAATCCTGGGCTCGCCCGTCACAGACATCGCTTTCGAGTGAGGAAACTGACGTTAACCTTAGCTTTACCAGCTTTTAGAACTTTTTCCTAAATGCGCAGAACTTTGACATTCGTTGACGAATTACAGTGACTATATAACAATAAATGGCTACAGAAACCAGTATAACACAGTAAGAGATAGTAAGACTGAGGCAACCGAGTACACATCAGTGACGAACAATGAAACGAATCCAAAACAGTTGAAAACATTTATCGTAGTATTTCTATTTACTTAATGACACTGATGGGTTAGATAAACACGTATAGGCTACATAAGACCAACCACTTTACGCTTTAGCTCTAAATGCATACTATTTACTAAAACAATTTGACACTTTAAGATACGTTTCATCTGCTTCTGACTAAATAAAATGCGATACACATAAAAAAGGTAATGAAAATTGGAATTGGCTCACATACAGTAAAAAAATTTGAGCTGGTTAAACGATATTATAAGTCGGTGTTCAAAACTGCGACGGTAAAATGCCCAATGAAAAATGTTAATTATTTTTTATACGAAGTTCAACAAACAGAGTTGCGAATTTCAGCGAAGTATTATATTACCAGCTCTAAATACAAATTCTGAGTAGTCTAACAGTACTCCAACAAAAAATTAGCATTTAAACAATCTATCTATACAACATCACAGTGCTTCATCTTCAGTGCTTCACCTTAGTCTAGACAAAGCATACAAAATACTTTTACTTAGAAAAATTAATAATAATATTTTTAAAGATTTCCATAACATAACACAAGGACACTGTCAGAAACTGTCCGACTTGGAACTAATAGTTTTTTGCAAATCAGTAACTGTGAAATGAACTATACAGTTTGAAGCTAGGATGTGAAACAGAAAATCCAACGGAAGAGCATTCAAAATCACAGTATATCAACGTAACAAAGTACTAATGTATAAACCGAGTATAAACACACAGGCCTAACACAATTTAAAAATAATCAATATATATATATATATATATATATATATATATATATATATATATATATATATAATATGCTAAATGCTTTTACAAACAATTTTAAGAAATTCCAGAGTAAATCCGAACAAAATGATGTGGTGCCTCGTGTTTTAAAGACAATGCAAATAACTGAACAAAATTGCAATATAATTCTAAAAATATTCACGTATATGTGAAAGTTTAGTAACAAGTGCGTGTTAATGAAGAGTTTATAGTGTTGACACCACAGTAACGATATCCCATACAGTCATTCCAGAAAAGAGAAATAAATTTTAATCATTTTCTAATTCTATCCTTAAGTAGTTATAGCGATATTAACCCGTTTATTTACCACAATTTTTTAAACAAATTAACAATAGCCTAATGAGCACAGAAAATTTTATTTTCTAATCAGAGCTTTTGTCAATTTCACAAACAACCATTTAGAAATTTGTCATTTTAGATGATGCCAGTGAATTTAATATTGTTATTAATATTAACTGGCTAAAGCAAAGTATTATGATATTTAGCTGAACTTTGTGTAATCAGCGGGTATTTATGAAACAATGTACAATAGTAACAGACAAAGATAAGACTTTTAATTAGAGCAGTACATTGTCGACAACAATTTTAGTTTCATCACTAAGGCCTATGTGTGTGTGTGTATATATATATATATATATATATATATATATATATATATATATATAAATTTGATATTATTTTTGTACTGTATATTTCTATGGTAGTCAGATTGAACTAAAATAAACGAATATATAATTATTAATATTAATATATCAACGAGTAAGCAAAACTTAATGCTATGCAGCAACTTAAGTATATGGTTTGAATTGGCTTAGATATTGTATTGCCTTTATTATACTAATTAGGCTTAGATCAAGTGAAACTTGTAGCTTTGATTTCTAAAAACTAGTCTTACTAAATGCAGTAAAGGATATAACAAATAAACTGAACAAATAAATTTTAATAATAATAACCATAACTTGAACAACTGTTATTTCAGTAATTATGAGCCCATAAATTACTCGCTAATCTAACGCCACTGAAAAAGCAGGACAACATTTAGCACATGTAGAAGCTTAGACTACAAGCACTTACTGCCGAGATGTCCTGAAATCAGCGTGTTAATGATGTATAGTAAACCATTACTTACAAGTCTTACAAGAGCTATGATATACATAAACAAGTTTCCTCGACAAATCAGCAAAACACGTCCGTAGTTCGTTAAAATCTAAATCAAATTGTTTACCCCGGCGTGAATTACGAAAAATTGAACCAATTGAAGAATATGATCTTTACTGTACAAAACACTGTCAGATTTCATTAGGATGTTGCTAGTTTGATCACTTTAATCACCTTAAACTCCATTAATTTTGAATCGCTACTAGACGTTAAAACTCTCATTACTTGCAATCATTAATATTTGAAATCAATATGATAAAAATTGATTTTCAATTTTGCCAGACTTCCTGAAACTTAAAATCTCTTTAAATATCGGATATGACGAACTCGCAGACAAACTTAACTGATTACTATAATTTCACTAAATCATTAACAGTGCAACTTTTTGTAAAAAATTAAATGCAATGATTGACAATGATTTCAGTTCTATGGATATTATATGATCTTGGAAGATTTTTTAGGGAATCAATTTATCTAAATTCTTTGTTAATACTGCATCACTGAATCATTAAAGTAATAAATCTCAAAGTTGATTACATTTAGTGAAGGACTGCTATGTACTGGAAGGATGCCTTATTTGTCAAAAAAGCAGCTAATCAGATTACCGGGGTTCGACTCCTACCCAGGATGTCTCTACAGTTCCACAGTAGAACAGAAACAAACGCTAAATTTCGCAACTCTACAGCCTTTGCATTACAGCCTCCAATATAATCCGCGGTTGAGAAAAATAATGTTCCATTATTACTAATCAGTAACTCAAAGTATAATTTAAATATAACTTTCTCCCAGTTTCTACCTGAAGATTCGAAAATGGCAGTACATGTAAGAACAAGAAACCAGACCTACCAACAATCGTAAAGTGTTCGTACTACGCCAAGAATAATAGAGATCACTTTGCTAGAATTGTTGTGCTAGAACTGCTATGTCAGAATTGCTAAGTTGCTTCAGAAATTCTTAAGAACTGAGTATGACAACCATATCAATGCACGCATAATTTATGTAATTACACGATCAAGCAACAAATAGTCACAATTCTCACAAGAGCTAACCTTCACTTCAGAGTAATTTAGACTGTAATTATTAAATGTATAAGTTTTATTTAAACGCTTCACTCAGTGGTACAATGAAATTTTACATGGAATGGTAAACAATAATAGACTGATAGGATTTATAGAGACTTTAGTATCTAACAGATCCTTACCACGTCGCTTGAGATACTCTGCCACGAGAGCCGCAATGTGGATATAACAGTGAGCAGCCTACACATACACAACACCCCTTAGTCAACTTACAAGCTTTCAATACGTTACTCAAAATTGTGAGTATAGACTTAGTGTGAAACTGCACAAATACAATTCGTGAGTCCAACTTTTAAGTCAACTTAAAAGCTTTCAATGCTTCTTGTATAGAAACATAAGACAGATTACAATACTTCTGCAACTAGTTTCCGTTTTCTTACTTTTAGTTAAATATTTTCTTATCACATCACGAACACAGGCAATTGCTATCCTTCGATAGCGTAAACTACCGTTAAAGTAGACTTAAGAATAATCTTCCATCACCATGGTACTTTTCAAATTGAAAAATCTGCTACTTGAACTAAGGGAACACGACAGTGAGGTACAGGCTGTTCTTCTTCTTCAGTGCACTGTCAAGTGGCAGGTTCAAGGTACATATTCATACTCAAAGTCGGTTTTCTCGCTCCAATAAGAGCACTCCTTAGATCAACAAGTTAATCCCTTCACAAAGTCTATGCCTTATCTATACCTTATGTAGCCTACGCCTACACCTCAGAAGCCATATTTTTCCCAAGCTATAGGCTACATAAGATACAGGCTCTAACACAGCTTATATTGATTTTTTAGAAATTTATAAGAAAAAAATAATCTAATCAAAACTTCACAAAGCACTTCTGATAGTACATCAGCATGTCAGCACTGAATCTTGCGGCCAAAGCCAGTTGCGAAGTCGTTAAGTTACTCGACAGCGGATCAGTATGTGCGGGTTTCAAATTCTGGGCTCTCCCGTCACTGACATCGCTTTCGAGCGAGGAAACTGACGTTAACCTTAGCTTTACCAGCTTTACCTATATTTATTAAAGCACTAATTGCGGCTGCAGAATTTAATTCTATAACAAAACCGAAAGCTGTTTGAATCGTACATAAGACGTATATGTACGTACATACAAACATAGGAAACCTTAGCTTTTTTAGCTTTACCAATAAACCAGAAATTAAACCTCTGAATAGTCTCCATTCTGCTCATGAATGAGAGCCATGGAGTCGAGCCATGTCTTGCGAAGCTCCGGCATGCTGGTGTAGGACTTGGCGAGGCTGTACTGGAGGTCGATGTACTTCTCTGGATCATTTATATGATCCTTCATCTGAGCCGTCGACATAAGCACGGTACGTATGCACTTAGTCAGCTCCTTCACCTCCACCGGAAAACTCGTCTTCTGTGAAAATAATAATAATAATAATAATAATAATAATAATAATAATAATAATAACAATAATAATAATACCGATTCATCCCAAACGATCTGAATAACATGTGCTGGAGAGAAAGAAAAAGATCCTATAATAATAATAATAATAATAATAATAATAATAATAAATTAATAAAAATAAAAATATTAATAATAATAATAAGCTCTTTTATCTTATTTTTTATCCCAGGGCCCTCTACAGCCCAGGGCAATTAAAAAAAATAAAATAATAATAATAATAAAGGTTTAACGTTTGTTTCCTAATACAAGGATGATCTCACAGACGTCCCCCATCACATGTCACTACAAATCGATTCATCCCAAATGATCTGAAAAACATGTGCTGGAGAGAAAGAAAAAGGTCCTAAACGGTGCCGGTCCTGTGATCAAAAACGGTCAGGCAAGATTAAAAAAGTCTATGATGGAAAGAGATGTGTTTTCAACCTACAACGGAAAGTGGAGGTAGTAGAATATGAGCGAAGATCAGGAGGCAGAGAGTTCTAAACAGTAGGAGTGGATAAAGAAAATGAAACTCTACCTAACGAAGTGAGAATATTAGGAATTTTGAGCAGTTAGGCATCGGAAGTACGAAGCTTACGCGAAGGTTGATATTGGATTAGGAGAACAGAAAGGTAAGAAGGTTACCAAATGTACGTTAAAACGTAACGTCAACAACGACATCCATGACAACACCCGGCACGGTGAGATTCTCGACCTTCACTGGGTCAGTAGTTACCTGGCGAGTCTGTTGCATCAGACGGTATGTGATCCCTCATAAGAACAACAAGAATAATTGTAAACTAAACGACCACTAACGTGTAGGCATTGTCAACATCCAGAACTGTGAGCTGACGTAATACTATATTCATATTTCGTCCAATATTACAGCAGATGTACACTAAATCAATGCCTTATCACTAAGGACCTTACCGCTGATAAAACAACAACAAACCTGCATGGCCTTGTTGCTATGCTGATAAAACAACAACAAACCTGCATGGCCTTGTTGTCATGCTGATAAAACAACAACAAACCTGCATGGCCTTGTTGCTATGCTGATAAAACAACAACGAACCTGCATGGCCTTGTTTCTATGCTGATAAAACAACAACAAACCTGCATGGCCTTGATGCTATGCTGATAAAACAACAACAAACCTGCACAGCTTTGTTGTTATGCTGATAAAACAACAACAAACCTGCATGGCCTTGTTGCTATGCTGATAAAACAACAGCAAACCTGCATGGCCTTTTTTCTATGCTGATAAAACAACAACAAACCGGCATAGCCTTGTTGCTATGCTGATAAAACAACAACAAACCTGCATGGCCTTGTTGTCATGCTGATAAAACAACAACAAATCTGCATTGCCTTGTTGTTACACTGATAAAACAACAACAAACCTACATGGCCTTGTTGTTAAGTTGATAAAACAACAAACCTGCATGGCCTTGTCGTTGCTAGCGTAGCTGCTGATAATCGAGAGACTCTCAGCAAATCGAGAGTTGCTGATGATTACCCTGTTGCTGGTCAGCTGAGAGACTGATATCATCATCTGCAGACAACAAAACAGACCCTTAAGAAATGGTAATTTACACAAATTTATGCCCTGTGAGTGCATAAATGATAGATAGATCACATTTAATGATTTATAAAACTGTTTCAGTAGTTAAAAAGCTCGTTTTCTTGAAGAATATTTAGTTTATAGTATAAATACCTGCAGGTGAACCCTGGTGAAGCTCTTGCCCTTGAAGAACTCGCAATTCTTGCGCATGAAGAGATACATTAGCGCACACGCTTCAGTACGAGTTACATCCAACTTGGAGCTGCAGCAGCGCAGTATCTGCAGCAGCAATAATAATATCGATAACAGTACAACCACAGATTTTTTGTATGAATCCTAGTTTAACTATAAGGTCGGCATATGAATAGATCTCCATTTCTCTCAGTTCCACACCATAAACACTTTTAAATTAGTTTTAGAAAATTTTGCAGCAATTTATGGAGCCTAAGAGCTCACCAACCGAATGCCATTTCTTAGGTTAGGGTTAGGATTAGGTTAGGTTAATTCACTAAGTTAATATATCCCACATTATCACCAATAGTACGAGAAACGTTTTCTCTGACAGCTACTTCACAGTAGATGCACTTACCCTCGCATATACTCTGGCTTTGCCAGAGGATTTGCTAAAATGCCATTCCAGAGTTTAGATACTTGTTCTGATAACATTTTAAGAAAATAGATATGGAATGTTGTTAAGCCGAACCCGCCATACTCAATCTGATAGCAATTTTAAGCTCGTCGTCGGTAAGCTTCTCGACCGCGAATCAGTATGTGCGGGGTTCAAATCCAGGGCTTTCCCGTCACTGATATCGCTTTCGAGTGAGGAAACTTACGTTAACATTAGCTTTACCAGCTTTACAAGAGGTACTGTCCTTATAGTCTCCTGGTTATCATGCAAACGCGTTGTTCACTCGGCCATCTAGCCGGTATAGAGATAGTGAATAGATGAAACACAACAAAAGAAAGTCGTATTAGAGCGAATTCTGACAAACCTCGTAACAAAGGCGACCACACATGGTAACTTGACCTTCAAACAGTACCCTGGGAAACTATTAAATCAATAAATAACAACTGCTCAATCAGTAATTTGTTATATCGTTCGGAAGAGTTTCTACACTAAATGATAGCTTAATTACAATTCAATATTGATGAAACCGACTAAAATGTTAATTAAACATTTTACGGCACACAATTCTACTATTATTATCATCATTCTCATTATCATTATTATCACAATTCTACTATTATTATCATCATTATCATTATCATTATTATCACAATTCTACTATTATTATCATCACTATCATTATCATTATCATTATCACAATTCTACTATTATTATCATCAACATTGTATACTCAAAGCGCCAGAGTATAAATAGCTATATTGTTTATCCTTAGAGGAAACATAAATGGTAAAAGTTTTGATATTACAATATGTGCAATAAATAAATTGATTGCGTAGATATAGCTAAACAACAGTAAATTTCCATATTTTAGAAATTTTAAATATTGTATCATAGCACAGAGTGTCGAGAATGTGCTCTATATATTGGACATATCTTTCTCTTTCTGGTTAATTCCTATTCTTCAGTTACACAACAACTAAACTAAATACAGCTAAACTGTTAACCTCATAGACAACAGGGTCGGCTAGTGGCTTAATAGTCATAGGCCTAATTTTTGGTTTCTTTTTAGCTTCATTAGGATAGACAACTACGAGGACCTCACAACCAGTAAACAAACCTCTTTAGGTTTCTCAACTACTAGACGCATTTGTTTCAAATTAGCAGTTTAGTTTAAAAGTAGCAAGGCTAACATAAATATAAATAAGATAATAACATTTTTCTGGTCGAATATTTACACACATGTCATACCGTATGTGTTCAAAACTTTCCTTTCTTAGTCGCTGTTTTTGCTGATATCCATATTTCCTACTTTCTCTCCATGGTTATTAGGAATCGTTGCCTTTGTTAGCGCACTGATCGCTGCCAGTGCGGATTTTAGAATACCCTTCCAACACCCTGGAAATTTTTCTTCAAAGACAACATTCAGTTTTCCAAGGTGGTCATCCAACCTTAACTAACCGAGCCCAACTTAGCTAACTTTCATTCATCGACGAGCAGCTAAACCGAGTGCGCTAAATCTCGCTCAATAGTCATAGGCATAATTTCAGGTCTCTTTATGGTCCATTAGGATAGACAACTACAAGGACCTCACAACCAGTAAACCAAACCTCTTAAGGTTTCTTAACTACTAGACTCATGTGTTTCAATTTAGCAACTATTGAAACAGTTTCTAAACTAGATATCAAGAGGGACATGCTTAGAGAAACCTTGCCGATGAACGAGCGCAGAGCAGCGAATGCGTGGGCGTGCACTGACTCAGACTGTGAGGTCTGCAGCAGCATCACGTAGAGGTCAAACACCTTACTCATCAGCTGATTCTCTCCGTTCATGTACTGCAGCTGATCCTATATAAATAGCATCGTCATCATCGTCATCATCCTCATCATCATCATCATCATCACCATCATCATCGTCGTCGTCATCATCACCATCATCATCATCATCGCCGTCGTCATCGTCGTCGTCGTCGTCGTCATCATCATCATCATCATCATCATCATCATCATCATCATCGCCGTCGTCATCATCATCATCATCATCGCCGTCGTCGTCGCCGTCGTCGTCATCCTCCTCCTCATCCTCCTCACCACCATCACCATCACCACCACCACCACCACCACCACCACCAACATCATCATCATCATCATCCCTTTAAACCCAGTTTAACTAGGATCAGGATAAAAAATGGCCCTTCTCCGCTCCTCTCTGTCCCACATCATATCATCAATCAATCCACTATTTTTCCATTCGCTTTGAAGAATTTTGAAGCAATTTCTGGAGCCTAGACACTCACCAACCGAATGCCCTTTCTTACATTGGTTGGGATCTTAGTGCTCTAATTGCTTTCTACGACACGTGAAGTCACCAGTTGGTCTATTCTGCAAACGACCCCGAAACAAAATGGGGATTCTATACCAATAACATTAATGCTAATCCTATCACTAGCATTACAGAAAGCGATAGAGAGAATAAAAATTTATTAGAACCGAACAATACAGATAAATGAAAGAAATCACATCATACCGATACATATCGCAAACACCACATCAATGCATCAAACACGTAAATCACATAAATCACATTCATTTCAACTTCTATAAAATACGAATTAATTAAAATGAACATGTTGACTAAGCCAGCCTGATAACTGTGTGAATATCAAACTCTTGTACAGATCTTAATAATTCGCAAAATACATCAAAAATTATGATCATTTGGCAGTTTATCATTTTAGACGACAAATAAAGTTAATTTAGGAAAATATAAAACTATTCAAATTGTATATCAATATTAATATACAATATATTTTATATTTAATGAGAAGTAACTAATCCTACCTTGAAATTATTGACATATAGAGTGACAGTATCCAAAACTATCATAGCAACTTCCACACAGAGATTAGCGTCCAGCATCGCCTGATACACTGCGTCTGCGTCCGTCTGGTTCACTGTAACATATGAAGCACAACTCGTAATATTCGTCTGGTTCACTGCAAGATATGAAGCACAATTTCTAATATTCGTCTGGTTCACTGTAACATATAAAGCACAACTCCAAAAATACGTCTGGTTCACTGTAACATATACAGCACAACTCCAAAAATACGTCTGGTTCACTGCAACATATGAAGCACAACTCCTAATATTCGTCTGGTTCACTGTAACATATACAACACAACTTCCTAATATTCGTCTGGTTCACTGTAACATATACAGAAAAACTCCTAAAATTTGTCTGGTACACTGTAACATACACAGCACAACTCTTAATATTCGTCTGGTTCAATGTAACATTTACAGCGAACTCTTAAATTCGTCTTGAATTCGTCTGATTCACTGTACCATATAACAATTTCTAAAATTCATCTGGTCCACTGTAACATATATAAAGAACGGCTAAAATGCGTCTGGTTCCCTGTAACATATATCAAGAACACCTATAATTCGTCTAGAATAACGCCTAAACTCGTCTAATATCGTTACCAATATTTATCGAGAAAAAACTATTATTTGCAACCAGATTGTACTGTTGCTCAACCTTCTATCAAGCCTGCAGTCACCGATTGTTCTATTCTTCAAACAACCCAGATACAACAAGGGAAGTTCGTGTAGAATTAAAATTATAAAATAAAATAAAAATTTGATTTCTATTAGGCAGTATGACGCAACAGACCGTGATTAGCTCCATCGGTGAAATCCCCGGCTCCTCCGTACAGACTGTTTGCTCGAGAGTTAGCCAGTGTCGACTTTCTGATGCCCTGAGGCATCGTCAGCGACTTACGACTATTGCCTATTATACTGTTTAAAAACAGAACAATATTAATATTTATTTTAATTTTTAATTTATTCTTGTAATTAATTATTATTAATTTCAATTATTATTTATTTATTTATTATTAATTATTAACAGAACAATATTAACAATATTAATATTTGATAACAATATTTAAATCCATTCAAATTCATTGGAAAAGTCTCAAATAGGGGATTGGCTGGTGGTATGGTGTAGGACAGAGAGGATTTGAGACTGTCTATTTGTATCCCGACCCTGGTGAAACTGGGATTCAAGGGAGGGTGATGATGATGATTTAAATCCATTGAAATAGTATATATTTAGGAACTCCATCAATTCGCAGATAACTCTATCAATAGAGTGACTAGTCAGGTCAAGAAAGCATACCGAATACCAATCATTTAATTAATTACTAGAGTTATTTGACAGATACTATGAAATTAAATGACAAGTGAATAGACAATTTTTTATATTTTTTATTTATTCTAAGAAACGTGTGAAGAGTACGATTTAGTTAAATTGCTGAATAATTAAAAGTGTAAACCCCAAACAAATAAGAAAACATTGGAAAATGCTCAGCAGAAACATGTCAACATTGTTGATTATATTGAAAAATAATCCAAGAAATCGTATATTATCTTACGAGACAGCGGTAGATAATAGCGATGATTGGAGAGGTGGACTGCCTCTGATATAATTAATCAGCCGAACCCGCCATACTCAATCTGATAGCAATTTTAAGCTCGTCGTCGGTAAGCTTCTCGACCGCGAATCAGTATGTGCAGGGTTCAAATCCTGAGCTCGCCCGTCACTGACATCGCTTTCGAGTGAGGAAACTGACGTTAACCTTAGCTTTTAGCTTTAGCTTTAAAATGCTTAAACCATTGAATTGCGATTGTAAACTAACAGACATAAGATGTACATCTAATCTGCTATTTTGCACTATGAGAAATGGAAAATAATTAGTTAAGCATACCACAAGCTTGTGATTGTTTTCTTTCCCACATATCTGAAGTGCTGCATTGCAATCCTAAAATTACACAAAATTATTACATTATATAAATCGATAAGAATTAATATATTGACTTTTTTAAATGCAATTATTTTTTATAGAACTAAAAAAAGATTATTGACAAATCCCATGACTATCATTACATCTAAGGCAGGCAAAACCAAACCAGCAATGACAATTATAATAAACAAGCAATAATAGATCCAAAAAATTCTTTTGTCTCTGATAACTACAGAGCTTTAGTAGCCTAAAATAAAAACGAAATTTGAATTATTATAAATATTGCATTAGCAATCATACAGGAAATTTAAAGGGTTCCTCTGTATCTAAAATTTTGTATAATATATGTATATGAAATCTGAAAAAATTGCTTAATTTACGTTTGATTAATTCCATTTGATGCACTTTTATACCGTTATTAGAGATTTAAATTTTTTTTATTCAGATATTCTTATTTTTAAAATATTATTTTAAATTACTTTTAAAAAAGATTAAGAAAAATGCAGATCAACTTAATCAAGCATAGCTAATGAAAAATATAATTGAATAAATAAAAATGTCATTAAATTAAAATATTAAAATAAGATTTAAAAAATTAAATAACATTAAATTAAAATAATTAAATTAATAAATTAATTAAGGGAAGAAGGTGATGATGATGAATTAATTATAAAAAGCTAATGAATGCATACCGGCATAACATCCGAACCAAACAATTGCAGCAAAGTGATAGAAACTGAACAGAATGAACAGTAACCAACCAATAATGTGCAAAATGTTAGCTAAAATATACACAGCTATGTAGAATATGAAATTCTGCAACACACACCATTATACAAACAGTTTACAAGCAATATATACTCACTCTAAAACTGAGAAGAAATCTATGACGTCATACTCTGAACAGTTGTTTAGCCAGCCCAGTAAAACTTCTACAAACGACAGAAGTACATTGAACATATATTCACATTCATATGTCAGATGCATAAAACAAATTTCTATGGTAAACGCTGGTAAAACAAAGGTTAACGTCAGTTTCCTCACTCGAAAGCGATGTCAGTGACGGGCCAGCCCAGGATTTGAACCCCGTACATACTGATCCGCAGTCGAGTATCTAACCGACGCCGCCACTGGCTCCAGCCATGGAATCACACAAATTAATGGCTATACGAAATCTTCATGGGCTAATACAAATTATTGACTATACAATGAAATACCAAAGTTTAAAATAAAAAGGCACAACAAAAAATAAAATATATATATAACAGATATAATATGATCTGATCTGGGAGTAAAATCTCGGACATTCACTGTACTGGCTACGCGGAAGATGGACTAAATTGCCTAACGGATTTAATATGTGATATTACAAGGACAGATATCAAAGTAGTTGATCATTTCACTATAAAGTGTGTATTAATATTATAAACTGGAATAGGAACCAAAATAGAGACCTCATTATTTCTCTAGAATGCTAAAATAGTACAAAAAAGGCAGTAAATAAACTACTAGTTTTATCTAGTAGTAGGATTCTGAAAACAGTCCATACAAAGTAATAACTACACACCTAACTTAAATAATATGCTGTCATAAAATTAGCCTCATTTCAATGTTAATTATAGGAGCGACTAAACGTACAAAGAATCAATCAAAGCTGATTAAAATTCAATTCTAGTAAGATTTTCCACCAAAGCTAACTAATTATGACTAGAGATATTTTGCTATAACACTCATGATTAGTCAACCCTTTAGTTTAGGATGTAGTTGGGCACTGTCTTCCTCAGTTCTGGCCTAGGCGCCTCTTACTATACATGCAAAGCACAGTCATTCTATTCTTGAGCGGACACAAGACGTGAGGAAATATAGGATTGAAAGTATAAATTATTTATTGTGAATGAATTTTATTGTGAACTGAGCACATAAAGAAAATAAGCTCAAACATAGTAAAATTCTACAATAAAAGCAATAAATGTTGTAAAACAATGAGCGACAAACCCTCAGCAAGATTCTTAACGACGTACACGAAGCAGAGCAGCAGATCTTTGCTTTCATGCTCATCCAGAGTATCATATCTCGTTACACCCGAGGTACCTCCCATCATAGACGATCTGATACATCAATCAATTAATCAATTAATCAATCAATCATCAGCAGATCTTTGCTCTTATGCTCATCCAGAGTATCATATCTCGTTACACCTGATGTTCCTCCTATCATAGACGATCTGATACATCAATCAATCAATCAATCAATCATCAGCAGATCTTTGCTTTCATGCTCATCCAGAGTATCATATCTCGTTACACCCGAGGTACCTCCCTTCATAGACGATCTGATACATCAATCAATCAAACAATCAATCTATCAATCATCAGCAGATATTTGCTCTCATGCTCGTCCAGAATATCATACTTCGTTACATCGTTACACCTGAGGTACCTCCCATCATATCCTATCCTATCTGGTACATCAATCTACGTGTATTAAACAATCCAACAATGGGAATTAGTGTGAACAATTAATGAGGTAAAGGCATGCATAATCTGCATCTTGAGAAAGGAACGTGAGAAAGGAACGCCTCTTTAGGCCATATTTATTTATTTATCATATGCACATTACAAAAATCACATATTTGAATAAGAGAGTTTTACTTGTTTTATTATTTCAATAATTTATTTATTAATTCAATATTAATTCAAGAATTGATCAAGACTGTATACAAGTTCGTATTGAACCCTCGCCCTCATGTTGTAACCTTGACTCACTGGTTGAGCAACAGAAAACATTAGAAATACAATAAACAATGACAAAAACATAACAAAACTAAACAGAATAATACATGCAACTGTATTTCATTAAATCTCATTATAATTTTAAGATTGTTCAGAATACAGCGTCCTTGCAAAATATGTAACTCTGATACATATTCGCCAGATGGACCTACCTGACATCTGAGCAGATGGAGTTATCTTTAAGTGATCCGGTTAGACTACCGGTGTCGAGAGCCTTCTCTGTAGATACTGAGGAGACTGAGGCGGCAGAATTGCTCGTTAGAGAGCTGGACGACCCGTGGTGAGAGGCGGAGCTTATCCGAGGCTCCAGACTCGTCAGAGCTATAGCTGCACTAGCTGCATCAAATTAATCAATCAATAAATCAATCGATTAATCAATAAATCAATCATCAAGTCAGTCAGTCAGTTACTCATTCACTAGTTCAATCAGTCAGTCACTCAATCAATCAATAAATCAACAAATCAATCAATCTATCAGTAACACCGTATAAATAAGTTTAACAACAGCTTTACGTCAGATTAGCAGGCATAGCATCAACAAGTTAGAACCTCAGAGAGTAATATCAAGAAGTTTGTGCCTCAGCAGAGGCATACAAGTCCAACCTGCAGGTCCCACCAGCGGCCTCAACAAATGATGCTTACACAATCAAACGTGAAAGAGACTGATTTCAAGCAGTCAAATCAGTGATCAATAATTATAATATGACACAAAGCTAAGCTTATCGCTCGTTTCAGTATCTAATAGGTATCCCAAGGGTTACTGTCAGAGACGGTCTGTATGAGATTCGAATCTACAGACTACTTCTTATTATGCAAACTGCCTATCCATTTGGCCGTCCAACTAGTACAATCACTGCTGATCATATATGTCAATCATATTAAGACATCAAAATTAAATATACTAAATAAAAGCGCTTAGAAACTTTGACTGTAATATAAAAAAACTGGTAAAACTAAGGTTAATGTCAGTTTCCTCACTTGAAAGCGATGTCAGTGACGGGCAAGCCCAGGATTTGAACTCCGCACATACTGATCCGCGGTCGAGTATCTAAAGCAAAGCAAAGTAAAGCAAACCACCGCAGACGTACCCTGCCCAGAGATGATGCTGAAGACGTTGGGGTCGCCCCTGACAGGCCTAGCACTGGCCCCTGTCATACTTCCACCTGACATGCCTGAGTTCAACGACGCCTGGTCCAGTGACAGCTGACTCGTGTACGAGCCCAGTGTGGAGGAACGATTCAGCGAATCAGTAGACTGGCCTGACAGTGATTCGCTGCCACTGGCTAAGCTGCCCTGATGATAAGAGGGCGTGACTTGCTGATCCGCGCCTCCTATTGGCCCACGAGCTGCTGAGAGGCGTGTCTTGTTTTCAATCAGTATCATTATGAGTGGCAGATAGAGTGCAGCGATACGAGCTTGAGCAGCCTACACAATAAGTCATAATTATAAGATAATTAATTATATAGAGATATCGTCACCTTAAAAATATTCAGCATTAAACAGATAAACCTGCATAATATGCAAATTGAATAGCTAATATATAATATAAGGACACAATCATAATGATAGTGCTAGCTCCGAAAACATAGAAATTTTTAAGTCGAAATCACTTCGAGAAGTAGAAGATGGAAACCTAATTTGCGAAACAAATCAAGAGCACTAAAGCTAACGACGCGGAACTGAATTTAACGAAGCAAATTTATCGTAGTTTCCACTCTTACACTTGAACATCAGCGACGGGAATAGCACAGGATCTGAACTTCTGCTGATTTGATTCTGCAACTGGAAACCTATTCTTTTATGCTACTGACTACTAGCTACTTGCTTAGCCCACTTTACACTGTTGTATTAAAATTTACTCATACTTACATAGCAAGAACAAATGTACTAATTACAATAGCATAATTTAGAGAATCCTCATGAAATCAGCCAGATTCTAGAACATTCGTTCTCATTAACCTACTCGTTTCCATAACTTCATAAATAAGTGTGCAAGTTAAATTACAGCGTTTTAAACGTTATGGCTCAGAACCATGAACTTTCTCTTCAGAACTTCCTAACAGACTAAAGCTACAGCTATAAAGACAATTTCGCGGTTAAGTCACAGGCTCTCCTAGTCCACTCTCACATTACTCTCAATCGAGAAGCTGTTAGCATACCTTAGACGAGTATCTATTATCGAACGAGTGCTTCGTCAGCAGATTTCTCAAGGTTTCAATGGCAAGTTTTCTGATGTCCATGACCTCGTTAAGCGTGGCCTTGACCTCGTGCAGCAGCAGTCCAACCAGAAAGTGATTCTGCTGAAACTCCTCCGTCAGAGTATAGTCGTGTTTTAAATCTGTCGAATTCAATCAATCAATAAATCAATCTCTCAATCCATTAATCAATCACTATAACAGGTAAACCAATCAGTACTAATAAATATAAGATTATAAACCACGAGAAGTATGTCCAATTGATAGAAATCTTGCTTAATAAAATTAGTATGAAGTCAGGGGTTTGAATCTTAGCCAAACCCATTTAGGTAGCAACTCTGAAGCATTGAAATCGGTATTACAAAATAAATGCAATTTAGTTACACATCAATGGGTTTTCAAAGTTCAGATCTATTAAACAGAATATAGAGCTTTAGAATCCATTAAATTCAATCTATAAAAAATACAGTAATAAAAGTAAAATCTCTTAATTGTTCCATTTAAGTTATTTCACCGGTTGGATGGTTGAATGGATAGCAAGCTTAAGGGATAAACAGGAGCCATCAGTGCGAATCACAGACGGACCGTTACTGTCGGTATCCCTAATGATACAGAAACAGACGTTAAATTTTGCTTTTTAAAGCTTTAATTTCTAGATCTACTTCTACTGAATTTTAAATTTCGATTAATATTTTAATTTCGATTTGTATTTAAAATTACAAAAGATATAAATAGAACGGAAGCAAAACACATTTATTGCTCTATTTTTAATGACAGAATGGCTACAGAATGGCTATATTATTAATTTAAATATTACATAGTACGCATTAGATATACAGTACATATCTTTGTTTAGATCACCATGCGGCGACAAGAAATTGGTAAATTAATATGGAAAATTACTATACAAATATTAATATTAAAGCTTCTGCTAACACTAAAACAACACGAACAACCCTAGTCCTTGCGCTACAGAAAAACCTATAATGAAAAATAAACTATCTCCATCCCATTCCATCTCTATCTCTCTCATTCTAAGCTAAATTAACAATCCAAGTCTTTCGGGCAGTACGTGCTTGACTGACGTTCAGACCATAAAATACTGCCTTTTGTTTTCTGCGATATGTTCGAAACCGAGACGAGAGAGAAATAAATAATAAGAACATAAAGTTAAAACAACATAATCATAAAGTACATGTAGTAAATAGGCTAAACAATACATCAAAATAAACGAAAATGATGTCCTGACTATAAAAAATTAAAAAAAGCACTAAATAATCAATTGAAAAATGAATCGAATCTAGTACATATATAAAATATTTTAACAAATACAAAACAATGGATTAGAACAAATTTTTACTAATACTGAATTAAAATTTAAATATTAACTTCTGACGATAAATACAAGTTACAAATCAACTAAAATTTCAAAAAGGCTAATCCATCTGAAGGCTCACAGTCAGTTCCATCAAGAGTGAGCTGACGATACCAGGAACGACATGATCATACAATGAATTAAATTATTAACTCAAGTAACACCGAAAATTAAAAATCTTTACGTTTTGTTAGCAAAACTCTTCACCTCAATTCAGTAGCCTATCAAAATTACGTGTGGAGCAGAAGAAAAGCTTTGAGCTCAGAAAGGTGGAAGACAACCATGTTGTAGATTAATAGACACATATTATTGCTAGTGCAACCAACCCAATTAGATAAAGAGAAAATAGAGAAAATAGCAACACAGAAAATAGAGGCCCACACAGAAAATACTGCACAAAATAAATCCTTGAATACACCTACCAGTAACGTTCTCATAGTCATTGAATTTTAGTAATTAGTTTCAGTGATTTTATTATAACAGAAAACTAAGTTAAAACAAAAATGAAATGTTATGAAAAAATTAGAGAACATTTGAATGATTACATCGATATGCAACGTATAGAAGATACTATACCTTCCAACCGCACCTCTGTAGGCCAAATAAAATCATTAATGACTTAATGACTACGACTGCATGATGGTATAAGGCTACTGTTGTTAGAGCTTAATAGCATCAATTTCAGCACGCAAAAATAAAAACGGTGGGATTTAGCGCACTTGGTTAAGTTGCGCATCGAAGTTAAACTACGTCGGCCTCGGTTAGTACTTTGTGTGTGACCACCTTGGAAGACCGAGTGTTGACAGCTTTGAAGAAAAATTCCTGTCTGATGGAAGTTTATTCTTAAATCCGCGCCAGTTGTAACTGATGCGTCACCAAAAAGCAAAGATTACTGATAACCATGGAGAGTGGAGTGGAAGGGGGAAATGGGCCTTAAACAAGCATCTGTGCTTTCTGACCCAGTGAGCCGTTATTATGTTAAATAATGCATCGCAAAATTACATTCATACTACATTATTGAAGCCGCCCATGCATAGAAATTTTGTAATTAAGTAGTTTTATTTCGCTAATTAAAATTAAAGAATACGGGTAAATCAAACAAAAAATGACAAAATACAATAAAATTTCCTAAATTCATTCATCTTACGAATGCAATATCAACTTTACCTTAAAACGAAACTTAACAGGAGCTAAAGGAATAATGGTCCAAAAAATGCCTAGTTCCTACCAAATCAGAAAATGTGCTCTAACTATAATTAAAGCTCAAACACATTAATAATAGGGCCTACTACCCAGGATTAATAATATAATTATATCAAATATAGTCCCATAATCACTTATCTAAGCGTTATATCTATACACATGAAATGTATTTGTAATATAATTGAAATAGGTCGATAGTCTGTACTTAACAAACTTCAAATTTAAAAGTCTAGTTTTTTAAAGACATATTTCGGTGCAATGGCTATCTATCTTTTATTGACACTAAACTACAAAAAACTGATTAAAAAAACTGTAAATATAGTAGAAAACTTCTCTTACAAGATACTTAAGCAAAAACATCGCAATAACTTTTACCTTTGTAGCTCTTGACTTGCTTCCTCATGAACGGCAGGTTGAGGGGTATGTAGTGCTCGTGGGAGCAGACAATGCGCAGGAACTCAAACTTGTACTCGTGAAGTTGCTAAACAATTAACATTTACTGCTATTATACACTAGAAACTGAAGTCCATTTAAACATTAGAAATTAAACACTAAAAATTATAAAAATTAAATACTAGAAACTTTAGTCATTTCATCAACCAAAGAAAGGCTCAAGCTTGGAACATCCGCGGCAGCAACAACAAACATTTTTAAAAACTTAGTAGTTTGAATTAATTTAAATAAATAGTAGCTAATTATTAATCTAAAATTACGTTGCGTCGATTAAAAGTAAAAAAACTTTAATAAATAGTTAGCCCTAAGTTTTAATTATGATAGTATTAATTGTAAAATGAAATGAAATACAAAATATACGATAACATGCTATAATAAGTATAAAATAGAACATGTCCAGTATAAAATCCTGATAAGCCACTATCTGACATAATCTGCGTCATCCTATTTACTATACTATACATTAGTACACTAATCAATTCTTTTTTCTATTAGGGCGTTAGTTTTAATTTAATTTGTTCAACTACATTTATTATTAATTTTATCTCCACTACAGGAAAGTCTATACCATTTAGTGTAAATTATAAATCCTAAGCCATAACGAACTAGTATTTAACAAAATTTAGCTTGATGACGTATAATCATCTAAAGTTAGACAGATAGATATAAAATAACAGAGATATAAATTATAGATAATAAGAGTTAGATATAAAATAGTAGAGCAAACCTTCGAGTCAGCTGGACTGAACCCTTCCATGTAATGGTTGACCAGACGAAACACGAAACAACGGTCCATGAAAGTAAAGCATTTCTGCAAATAATGAACATTTTATCATTCAAGCAATATATCAGAGATGCAGTATAAGAAATAAAAACGAAGAGCAAACAAAAGGCAACGTACTAATAACCATGGAGGGGTAAAGGAGGAAATAACTAAAACTACAAAAACAGCAACCATAAGAAAGGAAACTCTGCTGCACATGCGTATGACATGTTTGTAACTAAAAGGAATTTAAAGTAAATAAATAAATCAATAATACTATACTGTTGTTAAAAGTAGCAAATAAACTACTTAACAATTCGCAGACAGATTTAACAAGAAGACAGCACAATCCTGCACTGACCATATGTCACTACTGCTGGTATTAATAATTATATTATCAAGAACCCGAGAGAGCATTAAAATTGTCGAAATCAAAAAGAGAATAATTTTCAATTTTAAAATATCTTCACCTTATTTATAGGTTACTATTAACTAATTACACATGGCTAATTGATACTATAGTATGCATATATTTCTTGTGATATTTTAAGTTAGCTATAATTAACTTTTATTTATTTAATCTGATAATGCATACTCACAGAATTATCCAACTCTTTCATAGTATCACATTATTCTCGATTTATTCGTGTCCCCAATTCAATTTTTTTCTTAGAAGTATAGCAATATGTCCTATCCTACCGTTAAACGTTATCTCTAATAGACATTTTTCATCTGATACGGTTGCTATAGGTCTCATTTATAATTAAAGCCATGAATACTGTATTTGGTAATAGAAGTTATGGTTGCTGTGTTCACTAATTTGATGTTACAGTTTCTATGCTTATCAACTGATGAATTGATGTCATTGCATTTGTCGAGAAAATTTTTTTAAAAAGTAATGAGGCATGAATTTCTTAATAAATTCCAAACAACTAAGAATAGATCAACCAGAACTGCCAAGTTTCGTAATTACCCTCTATTGTTAACAACGAAAGCAAACCATCATAGCATTTTATAACTAGAATTAACATTTCTCAACTCATCTATCATTATTTTATTCTGTAAGTCAACTGTGTGGATCAATTCGGAAAAATATTAGTCAAACAACATGAACTTCTTATTACCAAACACTTGTTATACATTTTCTTTTATTCCTGAAGTACAGACTTAGCCAGTGAATAAGTCGGTAAGTTATACGACTGCGGATAAGTATGTGCGGGTTCAAATCCATTGTACTGATATCGTTTTCGAGACATAAAACTGACGTTAACATTAGCTTTACAGTTTCTTTACTTAGAGAGAGGTCAAACCTTGACAAAGTTGGCTAGACTGCTGTTAGCAAGCCTCATATCTTTGACAGAGTCTCGATGTTTCTGTACAATGTGCTGACACACTGACTGCACCAGAGTGTTGATGTGGAACTGAAAGCTTGCTGGGAATCTCTCGTTTCTCGACATCTATCATTTGACAAAATACAATTCGTAGAGCCCAGAATAAAATTAACTTGAATCGCTAAATATTTAGTAATTGCTACCGATAAAAAAGTTTAAATGTTTTAGAATTTTACAATAATTCTACAGGCACGTTATGTTTAAGAAGTTTTATAGTAGCAGCCAAGTATGAACTGAAGCCCATCAGTCCATAAGTCAGACCCTAAAGTCAACAAACTTAGTCAACATCACAACAAAAAAGCAACAAAAACAACAAAACTGCAAAGACTCTACATCTTCAATAGAAGAATCTCACATTAGTGCGTTTAGCGGCAAAACGAAGCCGAGCTATTGACAGAAAACCATCTGAAGCTTCCCAACTGAATTGTACAGTCCACAAGAAGTCATAATTCAGAATGTGCTATAAAATTCATCGTACGATAGACAACTGTTTTTAGATTGAATTATTCTCATAGATTTGCCTCAAGCTCCCACCTTGATTCGTTCAGTGGAGAGCAGATGTTGGGCCATGCTCTTGACGATGATCTCGTAGAAGAACCACGAGTGTTTCAGCAGCTTTCCTATCACCAGGGTGTCAGCTGTGTTAGGCCTCAGCACTGCCTTCAGCTGCTGGGCCAGCTCCTCGTGCACTGTCCTCAGCTGCGGCTGCTGCTGTTGTTGTTGTTGTTGCTGCGGGGGCTGGGGTCTTAAGTCAGCGCTCGACTCGGTGACAAACACGTACTACACAGACAGACATACAGACAGACAGACAAGTTAGATCTTAGGCAGACAGACAGACAGATAAGCTAGATCTTAGACAGACAGACAGATAAGCTAGATCTTAGGACACAGACAGACATGCTAGATCTTAGGCAGACAGACAGATAAGCTAGATCTTAGGACACAGACAGACAGATAAGCTAGATCTTAGGACGCTAGACTCTATCAGCGATCCGTCATTCAGTGTCTTTCACTGTACAGGTTCCTAAGCATTGCCCATAGAACCCTCAGATGCAGTAGTCAGCTGATTAAGAGGAGATTACACTCTCATCGTATTCTTATTGTATTGTATACACAAGAAATTGTACTCATTCTAACCTACAACTCGTGATGGCATTCTAACCTACAACTCGTAATTTCAGCGGGAGCAACAAAACGAATACATAAAACTGTATAAGTATATGCTTAATTTTTCAACGATAAATACAAGCTCCTTACCATTAAACTGACATTGAAGTAGCACTGCCTAGCGGTTAGAAAAGTAATGTTTACAGTACAAAGAGTAGTAAAGCTTATGTAAGTCTAGAACACATACATTTAACTGTTAGTATAAATGTTAAAAACTGTAACAACAGTTTAAAAGTCTAGTACAGTTTAGGATCACATCGGACTCTCCAACATAAGCCTCTGCGAAAAGTTTTACTATTATCGGTTTGTAGAGATATATGCATCAAATATGATGGAAGAAATTGACGTTAAACTTTTAATACAATTATTTCATTTAAATTTATTGCAAATCATTCATAATTAGTATTAATATAAACGTAATATAAATAATAAGAATATAATTATTCTAATAATAAAGATATTACTATCATTATCGTTATTCTTATTATGAATAACAAGAACACCCACCTTAACATATGATCGTAGCAGATCTGCTTTTTCAACCTCATGCAGTTGTGTAACAATGTGGATCAACACTCTGTTAATAAACCAAAATCATAGCAGCAAACATCATAGAGTAGAAATAGAGAAAGTCTGTCAATAATTGTATGCGCACTGAATTAAAAGCGTATTAAAAAATAAATCAATATATATATATATATATATATATATATATATATATATATATATATATTCAATAAATCAAAATGAAATTTGATAGAAAAAATTGCGCTATTTAGAAATATATATATTTTACTCATTATACTCTAAATTACATACTAATAACAATACAATAAATGTCTACAAAATAATGTATGCAAACTGTTAGATACGAACTAACGGTAAATTAGAAAATAAGAAAAAAATACGATCTGTAAGTAAGTAGGACTGACGTCGGATTCTTAAAAATAACGATTGTTAACGATTAAATAATGATTGCAGAAGTCGCATGTGAATCCAGAAACACACATTATTTTCAGTAATTTACCAAATAATTTCTAGGGAAAGTGTTCACTTATAGACTTCGAAGACACACGTTAATTTTAGATTTATTGGTTTATTCTTTTAAGAATGGTAGACGTAAACTAGGAATTATAATGCATCATATAATGCAGAGTCTCTCAAAAATATCTTACTGAACCTCATTCATCCCACCTTACTGAACCTCATTCATCATATCTTACTAAATCACATTCATCATATCTTACTAAATCTCAGTCATCTTATTTTACTGAGCAATGACTTGTAACGCCTCCACTCTTCACCGTCTTACGTTTTTCTCTTCACCTCTTCATGTCCACACATGAGTGGATCATTAAATCATCTAACATTTCTAATCTCAGTCTGCCTCTGCTTTTTCTCTTTCCTTACATTCTACCCTCCATGACCTCCTTTAGCCACAGAGTAAGAGCCCCTACGACAAACACAAGCTAATATCTCTACAGCCTCTCTAGACTGAGTCACAAATTGGACTAAGACATACAATTTTTGCCAGAGAGTAGATTAGTCTCAAGTTCAGCATCTGAAATGGTCGCCCATTAAATGCGTATAAAGATGAGTTCAAACCTGACAGCATTGCCGGCGACGTCCTCATTAGAGGTTCGGGTGAGCAGACGAAAGAGCTGAGTGAGCAGTGGCGGCAGAAAGTTGATAACAGACGAGACGTCCACTGCGTGAAGACTCTGCATAACATCCAACCCGATTAGACCAGTTACACAAGTGAAAAACGTGCTCAGCGAGGTTAATATGCCACTAAATGTTAAGATAAATTTATGAGATAAATATAAAATTAATTTAATCAATAGGATAAGTATAAATCTAAGATAAATCTATGAGCAGCAGTGATATTTGAACTAAAGTTGACCAGTAAATGTGACGTCATATAGACAGTCAGTGTGATCTCATATTGACAGTAAATGCGACATCACGGTGATAGTAGAAAGAGACACCATATTGACAGTAAATGTGACATCACGGTGATAGTAGAAAGAGACACCATATTGCCAGTAAATGTGACGTCACGATGATAGTAGAAGGACACACCATATTGAGAGTAAAGGTGACGTCACGACGTAGAGTGTGAAGTATCCAATAAAATTCCACAAGACTATATACGTATGCTTTATGGATTTAAAATCGATTTCAATGAAAGTCAACAAATACACAAGATACACATACTACAAATCGACAGCAATTCGACTGCAGGTAATAACTGGGCATAACTTTGTAAAGATATAATCTCAGTTACCATCTAACGTGGTCAATATGCCGCAGTGGAGTACAACCATGCTAGACTAACAAACGGCAACAATTTTCAAATTAAATGGACATTCATTCACACACTAAACGGTCATTTGTTTCACACTTTTAATGACATTTATTAATTTTTAAATGAACTAAGTCGCACTTAGCTTGTAACTTTTGGAACAAGTATGTATACAATTCTATTTATAATTCAAAGCCCTACTACATTCAAATATATGTGAATGAGAGAGTACTATTCCAATCTTATTAATATTATGATAATTATAATAAAATACAAAATTGTAATATTGTTAATGTTATAATTACATTTTTTATTCCCAAACAAAACAGCAATCAGATCAGTAAAATCATTCTAGAGCCAAATATTAATAGCAGTCTCAAGTAATAGCTTAATGGAAAAATTAATTTAATACTCAATCTCTAAGGCTTAATTCAGTAATATATTATACGACTGAGCAAGAACTGTGAAAGTAACGGGTAACCACCTCAGAAGCCATATTACTCCCAACCTACAACCTATATAAGGGTGGATAGGGCCTTTTGTGAAGAGATTAACTCAAAGATCGATGGTGTTCTTTATAAAATGTGAAAGGCAGCATAATTATGAGTAGGAACATGTACCTTGGACTCCACTTGGCAGAAGAGAGAAGTGTCTTATACATAACGGAACTATTTACATTTTATTTTACAAGTTTAAAATTAATATCTAATCTCCGCCTACCTTATATATTACATTAGAATGTTTCTTAAGTAAATAGTGGCATTAATACATATCATTCATCTCTTTATTAAAACATAGTAAACATAAACAAGTGAAACAACGGCCTAACACAGGCAGACACTGACAGAATGTTTTCAAAATATAGCTTAGAAAGAAAAAGCCACAAAATATAAAAATATAAAGCCACTAAAGTCCATAATAATCCGAATCAGAACTATTATATAGGCAGGCTTCCCAAGCACCCTTAACAACATGTAGAGTTATAATTAAAGAATCAATAACCTTACTAAATTTGAAATATATTCATCTCAAATCATCAAAAATCCTAGCACACACGGCTGATTAAATAGCAGAATGCAACTTCCAAACTCCTCGTAAACTACAGGTACTTGCACTGGCACATTAAATTGAGTTACGGATATCTAAATGCAGATTAGTTACCAGCGTCATAAACTGCGCATCATTTCAACTACGATTTTCGGCCAATGAATCTTCCACAAAGCCTTTTTTATCAAAGAGCTAATTCGGTATATAAAAGACCAAGCCAATATTTTAAACAAGCGTTTAGAATATTGTATCAAAACTATAGTACGTATGATCCATCGGTTTGAAAATACAAACCAAGTGATTCAATGAGATTTGATCACAGGATATTAATTCGCTTACTTACGAGACATAACATCACGTCAAGGCACAAATTGACCTGATATTACCATGATAAGATGTCATATCATATTATGTCATACTATAATAACACGACAACTGTTAGAGTCATATAATATCGTATTATCATAACAGGACCAGATGCCATATGAATCATATTACGTTACTATCATAACACTGCAATGCTATCCTATCAGAATATGACAAGATATCATAGTCAAGTCACGTAATCGTATTAAAACATGACAAGATATCATAGTCATGCTATTCTATTAGAATATGACAAGATATCATAGTCATGCTATCCTATTGGAATATGACAAGATATCATAGTCACGTCACCATATCATAACATGACAAGATATCATGGTCACGTCACCCTATCATAACATGACAAGATATCATAGTCATGCTATCCTATTAGAATATATGACAAGATATCATAGTCATGCTATCCTATTAGAATATGACAAGATATCATAGTCATGCTATCCTATTAGAATATGACAAGATATCATAGTCATGCTATCCTATTAGAATATGACAAGATATCATAGTCACGTCACCATATCATAACATGACAAGATATCATAGTCATGTCATCCAATCATAACATGACAAGATATCATAGTCATGTCATCCAATCATAACATGACAAGATATCATAGTCACGTCGCCCTATCATAGCATGACACGATATCAAATTTCAGTATCTCAATCAGAATAGATAATTATAATAGAAAATAGACGATACTGTAGTACAAGATAAAACACAAAGTTTGAAAAATATGAAATGTTTTGAGCATAGAAAACCACATAAAGAATATGAAAGTATTCATGTGTCTAGGTTACAATCCCATCAACAGTAAATTAAATTTCATTTGGATTTCGTAATTTGCAAAATACAAAAGCATCCATCGCAAAACAGTTAAAGGGAGGCTTCAAAGATGACATTTCGTGAAATCAAAAGTCCCACCAATTTACAGAAATATTAATCTACAATAGAAGATATAAAAATTATGCATGAAAGGCATTACAGAATAAATTTAAATCAAGACCTAGTAGAAAAATTTTAATACTGATAGAATAGAACAAGAATATAATATAGAAACAGTTAGCATCGTAGCTTAAAGATTTTATAGTCCTACAGCGCTATTATGATAGGACAGAGTTTGAACTCAACAGCACAAAAAACCAACACTGATAATATAATTTACTAACACCATACCGCAGGATTAAACTTACTTCACAGCATATCTTTTAACAATAGAAATAACAGCAGAATTAGAAAATATCTTTAATCACGTCAATAATTCTTAATATCACTAGTATAGCAACTTCGAAAATACTGCATTACGTAATTCTTACAGTAACCAGTATTATTGCTTAATAAAATGTAAATTTGATCATTCACGATATTAAACTTGCAGAAATTATAGGACATGTGCAAAAAAGAAAAACAGAACTCTTGAATGCTAGCATAATATCATTAACCCTTAAATGGTAACCTGGGGTGTAAATACACCCCAGCCTCCTTCTATAGTTGATTTCTTCTCTCCCCTGGATAACTATCAGCTGTCCTTCCAGGAATGCCTTCGGTTACACCATACTTATTTTCTGCAAAAGTGACTAGAATGCCACGCCCATAGAGGGTGATGGGTGTGGTCTATTGTGTGAGTATACCTACTTTGGTAACCTAGGGTGTAAATACACCCCAATTAATTGACATAGGAAATCATATTCTACAGTGCATTGTATTTTGTGAAACAATATTATTTGAGCTGATGTTACTCTTGTTAACTGTTCCCAAACAAATTTCCCCACTCAAAGGGGAAATTTATCTCTGGCGGCAACCAGGAACAGCACGAGATCAAAACCAAGAACAGATTATGGAGCGTCTAACGCAGCCATGGTATACGACTGGTCGTAATGTTACTAGTGATAATTTCTTTGCACGAATAAATCTAGCGCAAGAGCTTCTTCTGGTAAATACAACTATCGTTGGAATTATGAGAAAAAACAAGCGAGAAATTCCAGAACAAATGCAGAAATCACGTTCACGCGAAGCTAAGTCTTCAATCTTTGGATTCTACGATCAAGTTTCATTAGTGAGTTATGTTCCAAAGATGAACAAATCTGTTCTACTACTTATCACCATGCCACGACACCACGACAACCATTCTTTGGAATTGAACGACAGTAAGCCAGATATAATCTTGCATTACAATGCAAGCAAATCCGGTGTTGATAATCTCGACCACCTGGTCCTTACTTACTCGCCAAAGAGAGGTGCTAGACAGTGGCCTCTGTGTCTGCTCATGAACATTCTGGACATTGCCGCGGTGGCAGCGTGTGTGATATGGGTTGAACAAATGCCAGATTGTAACAAAGGTAAGAGCACGAAGAGACACAAGTTCCTGTCAGGCCTTGCGGCCAGTCTGGTTCTTCCGGAACAAGAGAGGCGATTAGATATTCCACAAGTAGCTAGCTCTGCAGTTCCTCGGCTTTAATGTGACTAAACCTATGAATCCTACTACCGTGCACAAAACTCAGGGCAGGTGCCATATTTGTCTATGAAAACGGGACAAGAAAATGCGCACGCGTTGCATCACCTGTCACGATTCATGCCAAGAAGAACATTCAACAATAATTGTCAAAGTTGCATCTAGAAACTTTAAAGCCTATGCACTAGCCATATAGCTCTATTAAACATTTAGCAGCTATAAAACTTAGTACCGTATTCAAATAACAAGACAATATTTTAGTTAAGGTATCGCAAGTTAACTTTTGCTAACTAAGATATTAAAGTTAAGCTATCTTCAATACTTGTGCGGATTGTGCGAATATTCGTGCATAGATATCCCCTTTGAAAATTAATTATAACTCCCAAGATTAATAGTTGTAAAGAAAATAATTACACGAGGAATTATTCTTTATTTGTATGATTTCTTAGTATTAGATGATTTGGTCTGGATGATTTGGTCTGGATAAGATTATCCAGACGTTCCAGAATAAGGTGTTAAGAAGCATTGCTCCTTGGTACATCAGAAATAATGATATTCATCGTGATCTGAAAATACCCCTGGTAGTAGAAGAAATAAGAAACTCAACAACAAGACATCAAGACCGACTCAGTCATCACATCAATCCGCAAGCTCTTCAACTACTGAACCAACAAAGCCGCTTCCGCAGGCTGAAGAGGACTAAGCCCTTTGAACTAGTTTGATAATTTAGTCACTAGACTAGATCAGAAGCCTTCTATAAGTAATCTTTAAAACTACTTCATAAAAAGTTGAAATTATTTACTTTTTGCAACCTAAACGTAATCATTGGATTATGTTTAGTTAAGAATACTTTTAGACTGTCAGGACAAAATTAATGGTTGGTCTTAGCAGACCAGTTTTAATTCTTTAAACATTAAAAAAATAAAAATAAAAATTGTATGATTTAAAACAATAATAAATCGAGCTTATACATATTAAAGCTTTTGGGTGCAAACACACCCCAGGTTATCAAATTATGGTGAAAAATTACGATACCGTTTAATGGTTAATACTGAACTGATCTGCAGCGGTGAAGCCTTACGTAATACACGAGAACATTCGTATATATATATAGCCAACATTTATTCGAGCAATAAAACTATAATAAATTAAAATAAAGCACAATAAAACTACCTAGCAGGTGCATATACAAGTATTTCTAAAAGTTTCTATGAGCATAGCATACTAATATCCATCCTCATAAATCTTACTCTTAAAATATCGCTAAAATTTTATAGAAGTATTGAAAATATCACCGATAATCTGGTGCCTTTAAACTAAATTGCTTTAGTTTATAAGTTAAGATATATACACACAAATTAATTAATAATTAATTACATAATTCTAATAAAAAACTTAGATACAAATGAACAGCAGTATAAGAATAAGTTGGTATTTCGAAAAGAGTTTAAATACTGACAAAGCAATCAGTAATACCTTCACAACGTTTAATATTTCGTCTCTGTTCCTGTCGAACTTAGTTCCGTTAGATACGTTCTCGCTATCTCCAGAGTTTCCTGAGAGAGAAGACTGAAAACAAGGACTTCCGCAATTAGTGTAAGCAATATCAGTATCTATGATGTTAGGGTGTTACGGAAAATTTATTGAATCATATGATATTAGATATCAGGTACCGTTTATACTAAACACCAGTGCCATAAACTTTCGCACAGAGCATTTGATAGGAGTTTTAGACTTTGTCCAACATTATTGTAGAAATATCTTCTTCCATTTCTTAAAGTATACAATATACATGTACAGAAAATTAATATTAACATGCTGTAACTTTAACATAGCTTAGTAACAGGTGCAAAAATACATAAACAGCAAAAAAATGGGAAAGAAATACTTGCTTCACGCATAAATTTCTCTTCAAAATGAGAAGTTTATGAAATTTCAACGACTTCAGTTACAGCCTAGTTATATATGATATCTCTTAACAGCAAAACCTACAGGAGGTGGCAAACATACCTACTGCATTATTATTACAGCTATTTGCACATAAAAAGCCTTTTAAAATAACCTACACGTGCACATAAGAGACTATTAAGTTATGCATATAATGACCAACTATAGCCTTCCATAATTCATTGCTCCAGCATATCGGCACAAATGTTTTACCTTCTTAATATCCCAAATAACGTCTATATAAAATTGCCTAGCCCAATTGTTAAAGCATAACTTCAATTACCCACTGTTACCTCACATTGAACGAAACTAATATAATTAATTAGTTAAATATGAGTATAACGAATATAGATATAGTCATTTAACAGAATCAACATAAGCAATACGACTCCATTTTGCTGCTTTACAACTATCTAATCGATTTGACAGGCTAGTGTGTTGGAAAAGGAAATAAAATCAGGATAAGAAATATGCTACTTCGTTTGACAACTATTAGCTGAAACTTCTAACCTTAAAAATGAAACAAACTACTAGCATTTGCAGGTATCTACTAGAAAGAGTAAAGAAAACATGCCCGAGGTACAAATGTTGAATATCTTAGCATGCAATAGTAATCCCTTACAGTATTTTTAATGTTTTACTTACATAAAATTGGTAACTTTTAAAAGAAAATTAAGTTATCAGTTTCAAAAATTTAGATTTTTACGGGAGATTTCTTCCTTAGTAAACTTTTTAAAATTACTGTCCATATAGAATTCGAAAATCTCAAAGGAATACAGCATATACAATTATTAATATAAATATGAACGCAAAGAAACAGTGTTAATAGTTGCAGCGTCAATTAACTTAGAAATAAGTATAATCCACAGTGTAGTTTCAGCATCAAAACATTCAAACAACACCTACAGATATACAAGACATTTCCGCACATAGAAAAACTAAATAACCCAACTCAAACTTAACCATGTTAATAGAGCAGGCATCGAAAAACTGAATTAGGAAACAGAGTAGTCACACTTACAGTTTTCAGTTTTGTGATAGCGCCAAATTCTGCAGCTGCAGTTGATGTACTGATGGTTTCCAACTTCTGACAGTTTGCAAAAAAATTATGCAAATGTGGATCCTACAAACCAATAAAAGTATTATTCACCAAAGAAACAGGAAAAACCAAGTACAATTTAATAATCTAAATTTATCGAGTTAAACGAAGTTAGGAATAAAATTTATTCTAATACTTTTGTTGTCAGTTAAAATAAAAATAGTTAAATTTAAATGTTAGAATATTTTTTTAAAAACATCTCTTTCCGCCATAGATCTAAATTGTGACCCTTTTGCCTTGGATCTTGAACTAGCACTGTTTTGATTTCGCTTTCTCTTGTGGTCTTTGTATACTCAGTCGTCATCGCGTGGTGTTTTGGCGTTTGTTTGTACAGCTTGCACGGGACGTCCCAGACATTGCTCTAAAAGTTTAACGTTCATTTTCTCATACAACGATGATGTCAAGGTCGTCAAGATTGAAAACTCGGTTATGGCGAAAAAGTGTCGTTCTTAGTTATGGAAAGGAATCGGACGTTAAATTCTTATTGATTAATTGATTACTTAAAGACAAGTCAATTATTCAAATAGAATATTAAACTATAATCAAATCAAATTGACAAATGAAACATTGATCTTGTATAGATACAAGGTCAATGCTATAACCTCGTATAGATACGAGGTCAATGTTATAACCTTGTATAGATATGAAGTCAATGTTATAACCTCGTATAGATACGAGGTCAATGTTATAACCTCGTATAGATACGAGGTCAATGTTATAACCTTGTATAGATATGAGGTCAATGTTATAACCTTGTATAGATACAAGTCAATGTTAAAACCTCGTATAGATACAAGTCAATGTTATAACCTCGTATAGATACAAGTCAGTGTTATAACCTCGCATAGATACAAGTCAGTGTTATAACCTCGCATAGATACAAGTCAGTGTTATAACCTCGCATAGATACAAGTCAGTGTTATAACCTCGCATAGATACAAGTCAATGTTATAACCTCGTATAGATACAAGTCAGTGTTATAACCTCGTATAGATACAAGTCAGTGTTATAACCTCGTATAGATACAAGTCAGTGTTATAACCTCGTATAGATACAAGTCAGTGTTATAACCTCGTATAGATACAAGTCAATGTTATAACCTCGTATAGATACAAGTCAATGTTATAACCTCGTATAGATACAAGTCATGTTATAACCTCGTATAGATACAAGTCAGTGTTATAACCTCGTAGATACAAGTCATGTTATAACCTCGTATAGATACAAGTCAATGTTATAACCTCGTATAGATACAAGTCAATAACCTCGTATAGATACAAGTCAATGTTATAACCTCGTATAGATACAAGTCAATGTTATAACCTCGTATAGATACAAGTCAATGTTATAACCTCGTATAGATACAAGTCAATGTTATAACCTCGTATAGATACAAGTCAATGTTATAACCTCGTATAGATACAAGTCAATGTTATAACCTCGTATAGATACAAGTCAATGTTATAACCTCGTATAGATACAAGTCAGTGTTATAACCTCGCATAGATACAAGTCAATGTTATAACCTCGTATAGATACGAGGTCAGCATGAATACACACCTTCGTATATATAGACGAGACTAATCCAATGTTAAACTTGAACAGAGGTTTAGCACCATCCACCCATTTTACATCACTTGGTGCCGCCTGCATATATATTGAATTTTATTATTCATTCAAAAATGTAACAAAGCAATTAACAAATTTAATAAAATAGTTTCCGATAGTATAAAATAATTTAAAGTAACATTAAAGCAGCACTTACAAAACACAAATTTTCATAGTATTAATATATAATGTCAATGATATGCAAGATTTGGAAGCAGACTATCCTAATTAGCACTATATTCTCGTAGATAACAAACTAGTCATATCTAAATTTATTAATTTTCTCATTGAAGTTTTGAGCATGTATTGACGATCAGTCCATATAGTCATTATCTGCTAATTCAAGAATAAAACAAGAAAATACACTCAGAAATGTATATGAAAATAAATATAACCATAGAAGTTATAAACTATATTTAAAGTCAGTTTCCATACAACAAGCATACTATTAGAAAAGATTAGGTGGGCTTTGAACCAGTGATCTCTCACTTATCAGACAAAAGTGGTAGCAATTCTGAAACTAGATGGTAAAATAATAATAATAATAATAATAATAATAATAATAAAGGTTTAACGTCCGTTTCCTCATACAAGGATGCTGTCAGGGACGATAAAAACTACACAAGTTTAAGCAAGCAACAGCATAACTACCGTAAGATATGAGGGTGGTAACACTGCAGCTACTCTTATTGTGTGTTCTCCAACATCAACACTACAACAAAATTATTAAAAACATCAACAACAATATAAAACATTAATGGGATCCCATAAATGAGCTAAATACAATATAATAAAAATTCAAACGATCTGATCAGAGAGTGAAATCTTGCAGCACAAGAGACACAAACTTGCATACTGAATAAACATCTCGCACAAATCAGATAAATTAGATAGATTATGGAACAAACTGCACAATGATTAAATACAGAAGCTTTAAAAGACTACCGTACATCAAGTAGGAAAACCCGTTTAGCTAGTGCGGCCTTATTCCAAAATACCATGCCACTGATTAGATGTTTGTATGTACATGTACGTCTTATGTAGAATTCAAACAGCTTTCGGTTTTGTTATAGCATTAAATTCTGCAGCCACAATTAATGCTTTAATAAATATCGGTACAGCTGGTAAAGCTAAGGTTAACGTCAGTTTCCTCATTCGAAAGCGCTGTCAGTGACGGGCGAACCCCGGATCTGAACCCTGCACATACTGATCCGCGGTCGAGTATCTTACCGACGTCGCCACTGGCTTCACCATAGCGATCACAAGTAGGATTAAATGCGCATAAATAAATACAATGATCATAAATCAAATGTTACGTTCAAACATTCTGTTGCAGCACTAGAAGACAAGGATGCATATTTACCGGCCCCCAGTGAGGACTGGCAGCCAGGCATAGCCCACGACGGCTTCAACGCCCGGCAACTTCTTCGTGGTCGTCTTGTTGACGGGATCACAGCTGATGTGATAGAACGTGAACAACAGGTGATGCTTTTCTGTTATCTGAGTGGGCAGCATCATCTTCACCTAACATAAGACAATTACGCAAAAGTAGGAAAAATTTCATCATAGATGACATAAAAAGAATTGAAGGCAAAAATTTACTATAATGGCAGTCATCATCATCATCATCCTCCCTTGAATCCCAGTTTAACCAGGGTTGGGATACAAATAGACTGCCTCAAATCCTCTCTGTCCTACACCACACTACCAACCTATTTGAGACTTTTTCATTCGTTTAAATTTTATAGCAATTTTTGGAGCCTAGGCGCTCACCAACCGAATGCTCTTTCTGACGTTGGTACGGATCTTCGTGCTTTAGTCGCCTTCTACGGCACGTGCAGTCACCGGTTGGTCAATTCTTCAAACAACCCGGACACAACACGGGTAAAATTTACTATAATTTACTATAATGGCAGTAATTACGACAAAACTAGGATGACGGTCTTAGTTTGCTACACACCCAATAACTACAAACATTGAAAGCTTAATATTTGATTGTACGTTAGCACTTAATGCGCAAACCCTGTATGCATGTTTTGCTTATAAATATTTTATAAAAAATTAAATTTACTCAAGAGACTTGTAGTTTAGTTATGTATCACAATATGGTAGATAACATTCATAATTAAATAACAGAAAAAACTGTACTTTTAAATTTACCATTAAAGTCCTAGAACTAACTAGCACTAGTTGATGCTTTCAGATAGCTAAATGTACGTTAAACTCAGCCTTCGACACATCCATAACCTACGTCTTACATCATTTGCAAAGCACATACGGCAAACTTACCTCGTCAATGAAATCAGGCACTGAGTTATGATGCAGCACTGTTGTAAAGGCCGAAGACGTGAAAGATGCATTACCGGGCCATCCATATATTATCTGATTTAAAAACGACAATATATCAATAATAAGAGTGCTCGATCTGTTTATCAAACAATTACATGATCAACAAATTTTGCGAACAGTAATGGAACCAGATTTGCAAAATCACCGGAATCTGATAGAACCGGAACCGATGCACCATTATCAAACTCATCAATACAAATTTAGCATCTACTTTGTATCTGAGAATTCTTGTTGTATAAAGAACAGAGCAACACCAGAAACAAATGAAAATGTTTGACACCTTCACACACCATTCGAAAATTGACAATGAAGCAGTAGAGAAATTAAGAAATAATAATTCATTATTTATATATTAAATTCTATATATTATTATATTAAATTCTATATATTAAATTATGTATTAACATAACTTATAATATATTTACGTTAGTTTTGTAAATTAGATATTGCAAGAAATATAAAATTATTTACAATAAATTTGTAAATTAGGCAAATTAACCTTCAAAGATTGTGATGAGTCATCATCAGATTCCTTAATCTCTATGCAGCAAGCTATGTTACGAGCCTGAACAACGAAAACAACATAAACTATAAAAATACAAACAAATCAACAATAATTTCTTCAGAGATTGGCACCTAACTTGTTATCAATACAATAATGAAAATTCAAGTCACAGTACTTGGTTATGAAAAGCCTGCAATTGATTCACTTTATCATTGCCTCAAACAATCAACTTGTTGATAGAAACATTTAATTGCAAGCCTAAGTTCTATTTAGATGTGACAACTGAAGTTTTGGTTAAATACATGTATACATTTATTTAATTAGCACACTAACATATACATTTGTATGCAATTTATATATTAATAGCATATTATATTCTCTGATATTATCATATTAAATATTAAAAATCATGTCTCGATGCTTTACAGGCTTATTCTTCTAAAGTGTATGAAAAAGTTTCGCTACTTTATATTACCAAATTTGATTAGAAGCAGAACCTCTGCAAAATTATACATCAACCATATAGAACCCTTTATTTCACGCTCCACGATAAAAATTAAACAATTAGCTAGGGGATGACTGCTTAGAGAACTAGAATATCTCACCTTAGCGAAGGATTTCTGCCCATCATATTTCAGTGAACGAGGATGTACATAGAGGTGATTGACATAAGTGGCGTAGGGATGAGCCACCCTCCCGTCCGATGGCACAAACTCTTCCACCTCTATCACTGACGCGGAAAACTTCGGCAGAGAGTCGTCCACAGATGAGCGAATGGGAATAAGAGAGCTCGTTAGAGTATCTGAGTTAATAGATTATAATTATTATAATAATTATATTAGTAAAGTAGTCGGTAGAATGTATAAAGATTTAATCCACTTACAGAGTCAGTACATGGCGTGCATAAGGCATGAGAGCATCAAGGCATGAGAGCATCAAGGCATGAGAGCATCAAGGCATGAGAGCATCAAGACATGAGAGCATCAAGGCATGAGGGCATCAAGACATGAGAGCATCAAGACATGAGAGCATCAAGACATGAGAGCATCAAGACATGAGAGCATCAAGACATGAGAGCATCAAGACATAAGAGCATCACGACATGAGAGCATCAATGCATGAGGGCATCAAGGCATGAAGGCATCAAGACATGAAGTCTTCAAGATATTGACATAAGATAAACAAGGCAACAAAACATCACGGAATTCAATACTCTGCCAGAAAAACAACACTATATATTATATATAATATAATTAGTGCAGTAATTAAAATCTCAGAGTATTCCAATCAGAGGACGTATCAGGACAGGTAAAAATAAATAGTCTCTAGTTTTTAGTTGTATGGAAAACTATTGAACACTTGATAAACTATGAAATCCCACCCATTACAGAGGCAATGTTTGCACATACATACTCACAGTATGTAGGTACTTACAGTATTTATATGAGTACCTTAAACATACCAAAAGCAGAACACTCGAGAATTGGGAAATACTAAGGTTTTATAAATCGTATAACAAATCTCGTTTAAAGAGACTGAAACGTCGGAACTTACTCGGCACAGGAGACCTAACGGGTGCAATTGATACTTTAAGAATAATATCCTGAATTGGCTGCCGTCTCATCTGTTTATCAGCCCTATATATCAATAAATATATTAATCAACACAACAATCTACTAAAAAACTCAATCAACTTAGTAATCAACAAATCAATTTATGAAGTAGCATAACAGTAATTCAGAATCGTATACCCTGATAGGCTGATAAATCATCTGCATATCAACAATTAACAATTAATCAATCAATCACTTCATTAGTATATCAATCCAAATTGCCTAAATGGCACAGCTTTCAATTCTGTAAGAAATTAATCTTTGGAGCAGGAAAGCAGACTCTGATTATGTGCCTTGGGCCTCCACTTGGCAGAACACGAGAGAGAGATAGAGAGAGAGAGAGAGAGAGAGAGAGATTGAGAGAGCGAGAGAGAGAGAGAAGAAGTTAATGGATTAAGTCAAAGAATTCACAAATTGGTCATTATGAAGTCAGATCTAAGGTGCAGTAAGTTACTCAGGCGATGCGAAGGGTTAAACTTTGTGTGATCTCTAGTTAAATTGATTACATTGTTTAATATTTAAGCCGATCACTCGATGCCCTAATCTTTTTTTAGTTCAACGTCGTACTTTTCGAAACCACAGACAGTTTAACTTGTGCTTCAGGAAAGGAGTATATACTCTATTTAGCTTTTCTTTCCGCGTACTTAAGCAACAATATTATCAGTAGCTAATAGACGCAGCAAACTAGTGTCGAATATAATAATACAATTTTCGCAAATTAGACATCGAATACAAGCATACCTTTTCATATCCTGCAGTGTTTTGATAATCTCATCCTCACACATTCGCGAACTCTCCGCTTTATATATTACAAAATCTGAGTTTGTGTCCAGCTCGTTTGAGTATTTCCTAAACAATGGCCTGTAATAGCAATAATAAATCCAAATAATTCATACTAACTGAAAGAATTCAACAGATTTAATAAATCTGTCACATACTGCCAGCAAACAAGAACATCAATACACCTAATGACGCATCTGATATTTAAGAACTAATAGCTCCAATTAGTACCGATATTAAACAGAAACAAGATCATATAATAACCAATCTTATACAGAAGATGTAATAAATCCGGTATATATAGATATTAAGCAGAAGCACTGCTACATCATGACACAGGTCATATTAAAGATATCATAAATAGATGGGTAAAGAGGATTGTTTTCTCAGGGAATGACGCCCCAGCCCAGTAAATGTTAGTCAAAGCTGAGGAAGGCATAGGGGGCCCACCTCGTCATAAGCAGAATCCCCCAATAATAATGGTATATCACAAGGAATGTTACAGATGATTTAAAAAATCCACTCGTATGTGGACGTGAAGAAGAAAACGAAAGATAAATATGAGTTGAGACGTTATATACCATGGACCTGCCAGTAGGCAGTGCACTAAGAGAGAGAGAGAGAGAGAGAAATAGATACTATAAATCAGGCTCATACCTAGCAGCCCAGGCGAATGGCATACGATAGTGTCCAAGACGCTGACAGAAGAGCCGCATGCCTCTGTGTATCTTGGTGCCTACCCTCTCGTCAGTTGTCTTCAGGTACGGCTCTAGTGAAGTACTGACACTACCCTGAAGTACTTTCTCTATGCGAGCCACCAGAAAGACGTCAGCAGTAGGTTGAGACACTGAGAATATAGCCTGAAAGTAATTACATCAAATATATTAATATTAACAAAGATTTCACGGCAATTTCATCCAATCGTGCTTCTATATAAGTCTCAAACCGCTTCACTCAAAGCAATTTAAAAATTAAGCCAAGTGTTAAAAGCTCATGAAAATGAGGCTCTAAAAGGTACCGTCTGCAGAAGGTAGACAGATCTACATATAGTAAATTCAAATAAAAGGCTTCTTCCTTCTATACTTCTACTTTATTTAAACTCCTTGAGTTGTCATTTTCATTTATAATTTAATATATAGTTATAATATAAAAATCAATATCTACACAAATCAATATAGAAATTCTACATTTATATATTATATCCGTGTTCTGTAATACAGAATAGATTGATTTGTAAAGACAATAGTAAAACCGTCAGTAAAGCGTATATCTGATAATTATAATAAAAGATCATGCACTGCAATGGCTTTCATTAGTGTAAACTACAGAATAGGCAAATTACCAATAATTTTCTTAGTTTACCAAATTTAGACAATTCAATTGGCAATTTTAAACTTAGTTATCAGTAACTGATTTCTTCATGAAATAAGTTAATTACACATATACATAGACTGTGATGCTATTTCTTATCACATTTGTTAACAGTCTATACTCTTTCAAGAACTTCATTTGTAATTTTGTCAGTCCAACTAATCCTTTCCATCCTTCTCCATAACCACATTTCTACAAAAAAAAGGTTATAACATAGAATTTTTCAAAATTTATACAGAGTAATAATAACAATAATAATAAAGGTTTAACGTACGTTTCCTCATACAAGGATGATGTCAGGGACGTCAGATTAGATAATGATTGACGTACCGTTCTAATGTACTCTCTCGTCTTGGCGCCACTCGACAAGCGAGTAGGGGAGGAGGGAGCAGAGCCATTACTGATGCCCGGGGGGCTGCCGTTATCCCCTCCCCCCATCAAATCTGACGGGAGCATAGCTCTGATCTCACGAGAGTTTGGGTCAACGAGAAAATCCTCCGAGAGTTTACGACCCTCTTTAGCGTCGTACAGAGAAAATATTATGAAGAACGGCTCCGGCTGCAGACAGACAAGATAATAGTCAACATTTATCTCAATTTTAGCATACTGTACGACTACTGCAATCTTTAATCAGAGTCATATATTACTAGAACCAATACAGTAGTAATCAACATAAAATTACTTTATGCTTATTTGCTATAAGCACCTTTATAAGTAATTCTATATCGAAGTCTGTTATGTTTTAAACAAAACGATATTTAGTTTATATCCTACCAATGAAGAACTAAAAGTGCACCATATCATCAACTTACTGTTTACAACAGCACAAATCACATTATTTTCTTTTATAACTATAGTCAACTACTAGTCCAGCGCCAAATACGGCTATTTACAGAATTGCTACGACTGTGATGCTTAACTTAATCACAGAGTAATCATACGTTATCGAGGTGTTTATGCTGCCCGTCGTCAGCAATGTTTGCTTGAAGTCTAAGCTTAAACTCCGTGCAGACAACAAAGAATCGCATGCAGCCAAACTGCTCCTTGTACACATCAGCCGCATCGCTGGCATCTTCTGGCGCCTGATTGTCTGACCGCATCTGCGTCTGATACATACAACGTCACAAACTTACAATAGCAACCTCTGTGGCTAAAGACAAGTTCTTTTAATCCATTTAATAAAACTCAATTAAAATATGACATTGATCAGAAGAAGTTAATTGGAACCAAAGTAATAAAAATACAAGAGAAATCACGGTACACGGACACACATCATGCAAACATCATATCCATAAACAAATAAATAAATGCATCAGACATGTAAATCTTATCAATCATTCAAAAATTAAATCAAAATTTAATCAAACATTAGGTTGTGACAGAAATTTTAACAAGGTCAAGAAAAAGATTTGTTTCTGCCTCAGGGACTTTCAGAATCAAATACACTTTGATGTTTAGAAAACAGACTGACCTGTATTTTGTTGTAGAAGGAGAACACTCGTCCTCGATTTTCTTTTCTCAGAGCAGCTAATGATATATCCGTTTCTCGAGCATACTGTACAACAAGTAATATTTTATACGTACATGATATTTAAAATAATACAAGAAAATACTCTATCAAATATACACATAAGGACGCCAGCAAGTATATTCTGAAAAACAAAAACAAAGAAAGAGAATCTGCTATTCGAACTTCCTATATCAACGTCAAGAGGAAGAGAAATGTCTCCAATTTTGCTTAAATCATCACAGTTAGTGGATACTAATAATAATTAGAATAAGAAAATATTGATTACTAATATTATTAGTCGATGTCGTCCTGCAAATCAAACTACTAATTTCATACGATTAATATCATTCTTAGAAAATAAGACTTGGTATAACTACTGTCTTTAGAAAAGCAACAACAGAGAATTGAAGAATAGCGCAAAGTTGTCAAACCTTCTGCAGTTCAGGGTTCATACTGTACTCCAGAGAGTCCCTAAAGCTTTCACCTCGCGCCAACTCAAAATCTAAACATCCATTAAATATAAATCTATATGCCTACTCTGAAGGTTAAGATTAAATAAGCATTGTTTCTAGACCGAAAGCCACACCAGAGAGGGGCTGAGCACTAAACTTTAGGCTCAACAACCCAGCCCAATATACATGTAGGCCCATTACTCTCTATAGCAACACGGAACATAGAAAATTGAAAGCGTCAAATACTGATATAGCTATATGGAATACTTTCAATAAGGAAAAGCAAAATAGAATGATCATAATATTATATATGTAAAAAGGGATACTACAGATATTGAGTACGAGAAACGGAATGTTCTTTGCATGCAATACACAATGTGGAATACTCTTAATGTGAACCTGATCCTCTAATTAAATTCTAATTGATCGATATAAAACTAACTCCCTTAAGTAGCATACTAAAGAATCCATTAATAGATCAATGGAAGAATTTTAGTTTCTTAAAAAGCTCACAATCATGATGTTCAATTATAATGCTGATATTTAACAATAAAGTAACTAAATTAGTAATTGAGAAGTTAGATTGTAGTCTGCCAATAGGCAGTGCACTAGAGACAAACATTGTAGTCAATAAAGATAGTTTAGATAGAGAAAGAGCCTAGACATATACATAGATTGTCTTATTGCCTTCAAAAATTAAAATCTGGTCTAAATAGTACACAATATTCTAACCCAATAATAAAATAATGCCTACATTTCAAGCTTTACAAGTACTTAATTTATATATGAAATAGAGAGAGTTTGATAATTCATTTATGCTAAACGATATACAATAAAAGTACAAATTAGTTTACAACCAAAAACTTATAAAAACAAATTTGTTTAAATATTAGAACAACTTTTAAAACATTTATAAAGTAGTTCAGAAAATAAAAGTATAATCACTAAATAGTAAATACCAGTTGGGTGGCCGAAAGGATAAAGCACTTGCCTAAGAAGCAGGAGGCCTTTGGTTCAAATCCAAATGGGATCGTTTCTGACAGTATCTCTTGTGCTATAGAAATAGACGTTAAACTCAGCTTCAGCTAAGGCCTTTACCTTTCTCTCTACTCCTGTCCCCGCTGGGCTGCATGTTCTCATTTGAGTGGATGACCTTCTTCAGTATTCCTACCCACTCTTCAAGCTCTGTCTCAGACTCGGCACAGAATAAATAGAATCCCTTGTTCTGCATCTGAATCTCGAACGTCAGTTTGCCCTTTTTCACACTCTACACACACACACACACAATGCGCAAACAATCATCGACAAACCAATTTTAAAACAAATACAAGCCCATTTATGAAAATGCCATACGTTAAAAACATACGCAGCGTAAACAATTTATCTTAGCAAAATGTCTGTCAGGAAGAGTTTTAACAATCTCAACTAGTGGTTCAGCTTCAAATTTGAATTTCTGTTATACAGGAGCTAACTAAACAACTTTATTTACATAAAATTCAATAAATAAGACTTCTGCAATAACCGCCAAGTCCTGCTTATTTTGTTATATCAATACTGCTCTTCGTAAATGTCTATACCCAGAATATTTTATCTTAGATGAAGTAAATAACCAACAAATTAAAGAACATAACCAGACGTGAAGTGTAATTGGCTGTAAAGCCTCTAAGTTGATTTGGCTAAGTCTTACAAATACAAACAAACAAATCTTACATGCACAAACAAAGCCTAACAATATCCACATAAAGCATCTACATAAAAACGCAAAAAGGCTATAAAGACGCGAAGTTGAATTGGCTGAGTTTCAATTAACACAATCAGAGCGTCACAATAAAAAGCTAAGGCCAAGTTTAACGTCAGTTTCCTGCTCAAATAGCATGTCAGTGCCGGGGAGAGCACTATATTTGAACTCTGTACCTGCTGATCCGCTGTCAAACAACTTGCCAAAAAACAATGGCTCAGCTCGATATCAAATCAAGCCACCATATCTAATGATTCAAACGAATTCAACACTGAACAGCGACTGAACCAAACTCTATTAGCTTGTAGATTACCTTGAGGACATCGACAGCAGAATCCAGATAGATGGAATCCTTGGGTTCAGCTCTCTTGTCATCCTTGTGGTAATCCAGCTGATAGATGGCGTCTTTCTGCTGCCGTAGGTAGAAATAGCGTCTCTTAAATGACTGAAAAACAACAAGTACAGCGACGATAGCTTAGGTAATAATAACGATGAACATTTTAAATTTGAATCTCCCTAATTTTTAGTGTCTTGCTGAATGATAGGTTCCAAGGTACTAAGTCATATTGATCCTCATAAAGCCACTCTAAACAATGTACATCGAGCAAAAAGTTGATCGATGGAGATATGTTCTGCAAACTAAATGTTTGTAAAATGCAAGCCTAATCAGTAATAGTTTGCTCAAAATAAGACTTGTGTTTCCAGTTGCGTCACACAGCTTCCAACAAGTCAGAAGTCACGAAACCTGTTGAAGTGTTTAAACAGACATAGCACCAATTTTACCTGATCAAAAATCTTAAAAGCAACAATGGTTAATTAAGTTTATTTACTGCTCGCTTGTTTATAAGATGTCGTCAGCAATACATAAATAGCGCTTCACGCCGAAGGTTTTTAAAGAGTTAACAATGTTTATATAACTTTTTTCTAGAAGGATTAACGGCACAGGAAGTATGTGTATTGATTGAATGGCTGAATCAGTAAAACACCTATCATACATGTATACATAGTAAAATGATTCCGTGAATCTCAGCTTGACTGTAATCTTGAGATACAGAAATACACATTCACATTTTTGTTTTTAATCAATAAACTAAATCACATCCAATACATTTACTGGAGTATTTTCCAAAGTAACTGAGCTTATCTTTTCCCAATCAGATTGAATCATCTCTAATAATAATAATAATAATAATAAAAGTTTAACATCCGTTTCCTCAGCCACGGATGATAACAGGGACTCCCCACAGCACACATCACTACAGATCAATTCACCCAAACCAATCTGCAAAGAAATGAGCCGACGAAAGCCGATCCAGTGATCAAATATGGTCAGGGATCACTCTAAAACACTTACAATTGCAATAAATCTACTACAATGCTGATCCGGCTGGGATTCGGACCAATAGTCTCCTGTTGCTCAAGAAAGTGTTCTAATCATTCGGCTATTCAACCAGAACGACCAATATTTTTCTGAACTATTATTCCAAATCAAATGTACAATTTCGAGCTTATTGTCCAACCACAAATGAACTCTGTAATTTCTTACAATTCCATATTTGCAAGAAATTATTTGGGTTTTGACATTACCTTAGTAAAGCTGACAATACTGGCTTCATGACTGCTGTCAGGTCCTTTGAGCAGCCATCCCTGCTTCTTGACCGTCGTGTTCTTAGACAGGTGAGCTTTATCCTGCAATAATACAATAAGATTCAGTCTTTATCTAAAATACGATCTTAAAATTATAATACGCATATCAAGGATTCATCATGTACTGATAAATAGCAATATAATTTACTTACAATTCACCAATTTAAATTTGATATACAAGCTGATTTCTTCATAAATGTCAAAATGGAAGTTTAAACAGTAAATTGCTTAAATCTTTCTCATCAGCATCTGCCCAGAACTTCATCAAAAACAATGAATTCGGATACTTTCATTGCTCTCTTTTTATACTATTTTATATACACATTTATATACATATACTATATTTATATTTTATATACAAATGTTTAAATACACATTTCCTTGCTTTCTTATAAGAAAATTAACTAACTTCACGAAACCCACTCTAAGTTAAATAAAAACAGTCACTATTATTTTCACCGACCCATACAGTATTTAATATATTTAATATTAAAAGAGAGATTAAACTTTTGTTTATATATATATATAATAATAATCACAGACTTACATCTTCTTTGACTTCGTTTTCTACATCTATTTCAAATACTTGCTTAGGCAGCTCAATCGTTCTACAGACTCTATACAACACAGTAACATCAAACATATGATTAATATTGATTAATATCAAATGGTTAGAATAACATGAAAGGCAGCTATGCCCTGCATTACTTACACGTAATGGTTTCTATTTCTTTAATTTCTTCATAAAATTCAACTCTTACAATTTAAATAAATCAATAATTCAGTAAATATCACATCCCCCGGTCATCACATATCCTAGAGCAATGATCAGCTATACAGAATATAATAATATGAATGAGTTACGTAAAAATTAAATAGAATTTCAGATTCTTATAAGAGAAACGGTTTACAAAGGAACAATCAATTTTTAGCCAAAGGTGGTAAGCAGGGATATTGAAAATATGGGGGACAAATAAAGAACAATGTACAAATGAGACTATGAATCCTCGCAAACTAAAGCTACAAAGCCTCTAATAATAGATGGTAGCCATTATAATAAGAGCATGTAATAATTTTAAAAAACCAACAGAAACTGAAGCATTGAACGTTTGACATAAGACAATTAAATGATTATCTATCTCGCTCTTCTCTCTCTCTTCTCTCTCTCTCTCTCTCTCACTCTCCAGACATACATACATCCATTCATCCTTCCAACCATCTCTCAATCTCTCCCTCTATCTCTCTCTTGCTCACTTTAGTGTTCTGCCTCTATCCCTAATGTTTTACCCGAGACTTTCCATGGGAAAAGACTTTTAACAATAATGACTTGCCTATAGAGGCTACATTAACAATTGTTAAAACTCTTTTCCCATGGAACCACTTTTTGATCAATCAAGTACTCTTAAAGGAACATGAAACTTGCAACTCAGCGTAGTCAACCTATATATCTGTGTATTAAACTACCACAACTGTTAGTACAGCAACAAATGAGGCAGTCTCGATACACTAATAAACAGCAAAATCTACATACATCCATTTAAAGGTCAATATTACGCCACTTGAAGCAATATATCGCTTCGTCATACAATCAGTGATTTACAACATACTATGAGGTAGGCTATATAGCCAGTTAACAGGCTTCACGATATAATAGCACAATAATATCAATTACATGTAGTTGATCGGATAGATTGTATTTACTTTGAATAAAAACTCTAAATTATGGTGTTTTCAGTACAGCCGCATCGTGCACTCTATACATTGCATGCTGCCAGTGACTAGCTATGCTGCAGACTTCAATAAGCTCAGCAGGTAACATATCGGACTGATAGACTGCCGATAGGATTCAGTGTAGCACTGTCACAAACACGCTTCCGAAGAAAGAAATTGACGTTAAACATGATCGACGTTAGGCCTAAAGACCACATTCTGCCCATTACCGATCAGAAATAACCTATGAAGTAACTGAGCCACACGTAAGACCTACGTGTACACTATCTAAAAAATAGTATATAACTATGATTATATACAATACAGAATTCCCTGTGTTAAAAATTCCAAAAACTGATTTATATTTCAGCAAGAGTTCAATGAATAAATTTTTGTAAATCGACAGATTTATTAAAATTTAGTTTAAGTTTCACGACATAAGACACAATAAAGCGACATTTCGAAGATTCTCCAGAAGTCTAAATTTTGCTAATATTTATAAGAATGATGACATTAATTAAGTTTTCAACTACAAAATTTAGAAAGTTGGACTTTAAGCGAAGTTTTCACTTTCTTTTTACAAAAAAGAAACATATATGGAGCCAAACAACTAGAATTTTATATCGATTAATGGTAACTTACTTAGGTAGTTGCTGAAATCCACCTGAATAAGAGCCGTACTTGTAATGAATTACTGTCAAAACAAAATATCAGAACAAAATGTGAATGTTGTAATATTGCTCATAATTTAATACAGAAAACTCTTAAAAAGAGTACAACTAAACCCTAATCTCAGATCCAATTATACAAATAGTCAACCAGATTACCAATATTAAAAGTAATCCTTTACAAAAGATGAAAGAGGATATAGTAAGGTTTTCATGCTAAGACATACATGTACGTCTACACAAAACTATACATTGTACGCAACAGCGTATACAGCACAGGCCTATGCATCAGTGCTATGGCTATAAGCACTGCATTAACTGGAAATATCAAGCCAATATACTCGTACATCTCATAAAATTAATTAATTCGCTATTCATTGGCATTATGGAATACAGTGTCTGCAAGCCATTACGTAAATAATATGCAATCAGCATAAATCTTGTTATGCAGTAATACTGTAAACTTCCCAATCTTGGCATGATTGCATACATGTACAATTATATATATATATATATATATATATATATATATATATATATATATATATATATATATATATATATATATATATTTGTACATGTATGATGTAAATGTATTTGTGATGATGATGATGACGATGATATATTATCATCATCATCGTCATCATCATCATCATCATCTTCGTCATCTTCTTCCCTTTAATCCCAGTTTAACCAGGGTCGGGATACGATTAGGCCTTCTCCACTCCTCTCTATCCCATACCATATCCGAAAACCAATCATTCCCTATTTTTCCATTCGTTCTGGAAATTTTGTAGCAATATTTGGGACCTAGGCGCTCACCTACCAAATGCCCTTTCTGACGTTGGTTTGGATCTCGGTGCTGTAATCGCCTTCTACGAAACGTGAAGTCACCGGAAGGTCTAATCTTCAAACTACCCGGACACAACAAGGGGATATATACAATTATACATGTATATATATATATATCTCAGAGCCTATATATATATATATATATATATATATATATATATATATATATATATATATATATATATATCTGCCTACTGGCAGATCCATGCCTCCACTCTTCTCTGTCTTCGTTTTTCTCTTCATGTCTACATATGAGTGAAACTTTAAATCCTCATAGCAATAGGCTGCTCATTCTTGTTATGATATACCATTTTCTTGGGGGATTCTGCTTATGACGAGGTTGGCCCCTATGCCTTCCTCAGCTATATATATATATATATATATATATATATATATATATATATATATATATATATATATAATATATAATAATATATATATATATATACATATATACATATACATATATATATATATATATATACATATATATATATATATATATATATATACACACACACACATCTCTCCTAGTTAATTGCTTAGTGGCATGTCCACCCCATATAACTCCTCCATATATATCTATTCTCTATTTTTCTTTCATATCGACAAGCCAACGTTCAATAAGATCATCTAGAGAGGTAAACCTACAATACCTTCATTCAAAATGTCATGTCCATATCTTCTTATTTCTTAATGCAGTTATTTATCAGCAGTCGACTTGGAAATGCTTCAATGATTCTCATATACATAATAATTTACATAAATCGTATGTTCGAATCATTTTTGCCATCTTACTCAGATTTCCTGGCACATTTACTCCAGGTTTCCTGATATCCTCCTTACTTAAGGACAACACCTCACAGGCGCACAGATATATGAATGAATGTATTGAGCGAACATGGGTTCAATCTAAAACATGGGTTGCATAATGGTATAAATGCTAGGCTTTAGATCATGTGGTTCGGGGTTCGATTCTGGCTCGAATCACTTTTTAAATTAAGTTTTACTAGATTTTATTAGTTTTTTAGGAATATGTTTAGGGTTAGGATAAGGGGTAGGGTTTAGGGTTAGGGATAGTTAAAAAAGTTAAATTACAATTACAATTAAGATTACTTTTTTTCACCCGGCGAAATAGGGAAGGAATTTGGAATTTTTTCTTGTACATTTAAGCGCAAGTGATGTCCTACCGTGCCACTTGTCTATGTAGGATTTGATGCACTCTCTAGCCAGCAGTTGTCTGGCCTCAGAGAGGGCGCCAGGTGGCACAGAGGACACGAAGGTCCTCAGTCGTCGAGCTAGCTCTGACTCCTGACACAAACAAAACGCAATACAATAATACAATGCAAAACAATGCAAATTTATAACAAACCATATAAAATGCAATGAAAATTTAAAGCAAACAATATAAAATGCAACACAAGCAATCAAAGTGAATACAGTACTCAGCAAATTTTAAGTACAATATAGCAACGAAGCAGACTGCACCCATATTATGTAACCTATTACAGTATCAGATGCCTAGTTGTAACATAAATTTATTTAAGAAAAATTGTCGTTTTTGACACACTATTTCAGAGCTTAAAACACATATCTGACACAAAATGATCAACGTAATAAATAGGGCGGAGGCAAAAACATTGAGGGTCCATCTAATTTATATTTTAATTTCAGTCTATTATACATATTTTAATTTTATACAGGCGAATTTTCAAATTAACTGCTCTAGATTACAAAAATGCATATACAAGTGTAATGAAAATACTTATCTACACACTGCGCACTGAATAATGGTATTTAGTGCGATATATGAAACTTGAAAAATTAAAATCACACTACCCATCTATTTATGAAATTAAATGCGCATAGCGTACAGTCATATACTGTAACACTATAGATATTGTATTTTTAACGACTCAAAATATTCGCAGATCTGTTGTCAAATTTTCCTTGCAGAAAATGTCGTAACTGAAGCCCATTCAACCGTCAGGCTCAGATCAGTGCACTACATAAAGTCAGTAATTGAGACCTATAAGAACTACCGCTTCAAAACACTAACAGGCCTAATTGAAACTCACACTACAGTAACTGTCATGCTGACTCAAGTGCAATGCTGCTAAATCTAAATGCGGTAATATGCGTAGTAGTAGAAATGACTTTTTGTATCTAATAAATAATAGCTAAGATCCATAACCAAAGTCTACTATCAATATTTATATCTCTCTCTCTCTCTCTCTCTCTCTCTCTCTCTCTCTCTATATATATATATATATATATATATATATATATATATATATATTTCCACCAACAAACTTTAACAAAGTTCTCTTTCGATGATGTTGAATAGTTAACAGTAGTTGTTGTTATCCCAGAGAAACATAGCTGTCGTACGGACACCGTTACCATTTATCATCTCATATCATCTTGGCTTCCAAGATAAAATATAATGAATTGATACTGCATCTCTATGCACGTCTGCATTCTTGTAAAAAACAGGATTGCGTCAGATAGAGAACTTGTTGAGAACCGAATCCACGGCGTCTAAAGCATAGTAGAACTAACCGAGACGTCATCGTGAGGAAACAGCAGCAATTCTCTGAGTGGATCATTTTGCAGTATAATCTTGTTCTTCACTATCACATTCTCGTAATCCAGAGGTTCCACTAGTTTAGCCTTGTACGTCTACATCAACAGAAATAAACATACCGTTTAAAAGCAATTTCTGAATCAATCATTATTATAATCGTGTAGCAGAACAATAAATGAGTCAGTCAATCGCTGTCAAACTCTGATAGTGTAGAACACCAATCAACCCAAGTATCAAAGTATCACTCTCATTTTCCTGTTACCCGAATTCATCTGCCCTTAGGCAGTTCCACAGCGTTTTTACAATCAATCAATCAGGCAATAAACCAATCGATCAATAAGATATATTTTTGTTGGAACATCAGTTAATCGCTCAATCAATCAATGATCCAAATAATCAAGCTATCATTAGTTAGAACATTCTCACAACCTAGAGGCTCTCAACTACTTGAAAAAGTTCGTCTTTATCGACAGTAATTTCAGTCTGAAAATGAATCATAGTAATATTCGGTCGACGAAATCTTTTTAATGTGATAATTTCTCAATAAACCAGCCATTCAATACACAAGTGAATTCCGAAAATAAAATTAATTAATTAAAAGATCAGCAATACATATTCAATGCAACACATAGGCACTCTGTAGCAATACATGCAATACATATGCACTCAGTACATAGCAATACATGCAATGCATATGCAATCAGTAGCAGTGCGATACTTTTTTGCCCAGTGCTAACAACGCAATTATAATCTAGAGTAAAGGCAATGGCTGTGTCCGAACCAGTGACGTCAGCTGCAGACAAATAATGTTAAAATCCCAGAATCCGTTCAGTGAACTACAATTAAAACGAGAATTAGGCGGTTAGGTCGATGCGGATAGTTTGATCGATAGAGCGAAGGACAAGAGGATCCGGCATTGAATAATAGTTCACAACTGATCAATACGTATCCAGAAACTTTTCCATTTGTATTTTTATTTGATAATCAACTGCTTCTATGTATGGGTGTACCAGATTTGATTTTCTCAAATCCATCGGAAGCGGAACCGGATTCGGATTTGACATAGTTATAATTGTAATAATAAAAAACTATATAAAGCCAATGTTAACGTCAGTTTCATCTCTCGAAAGCGATATCAGTGACATGCGAGCCCAGGATTTTAACCCCACAACATACTGACTTGCGGTTGAAAGTCGTCATCATCCATCATTAAGTTATTATTATGTCATCAGCGCTTGTTCAATCAATCATCATCATTGAACCATTCACTAGGTTATAAGTGTATGTTCAATCAAGTTATTCAAACATCACGTACATCAACAGGCTCAATAAAATCATCATCATTGAAAAATTAACTAGGTTTTCAATATATTCTCATTCTAATCATCATCGTTAATCATTAAATATGTTATCAATTAATGCTCAATCAGTCATCATTAATAAGTCATTTAATTAATTAGGATATTATATGCTCCATCAAGCCATCGTCATGAAGTCATTAACTGCCTAAATCAAATAATCATTGAATCTTGAACTAAGATATCAATATATACTCTATAAGGGCATTACCATTACGACATCGACTATTACTAGTGTATGCTTAATCAAATAGTCATTATTAAGTCTTATGTTCTTCATCTTTGAGGTAAATTTTCAGCAAATTTTGAAATATCAATTTATTACTTTTTATATTAAATACGATTGCCAAATCCGGCCGGATTTGAATAAATTTGACGTAACCGGATTGGCAAAAAGTGCCGGAATCCGGTCAAACCAGATTCAGGTACACCCCAACTTCTATGCCATACTTGAAATAAACTTTGTTGAATTATTTTTAAAATTTCAAAACATTATATATCTATAATTACTGTGGCTACAAATCAAAGATTTAGAAAATATAGATGTTTCAATTTAGATATATCTAAATTTCAGAAATTTTGTAGGTTCAACTATTAAAAATTATAGATAATCGGAAACAGTGTTTCAAATTAGTTATCGAACTTTTATCGAGAAAAATCTTAATGCTAGGTAACTAAAATTAACATAAACTATTGTATTATTCTAGAACATATAAAGAGCTTTAAATATATATTAGAAAACACAATAACGAAGACAGAGGATCTATGTGAGTTCAATATAAAACATAGCACAGCACAAGCAAAAGAATCCTTTATCAATGTGCAGGAAATACTAACGGCTTTAGGAATTACACGAAGATAAATATATAGCATAAATTTTAATTTGAACCAAAATCCTTTACGGCAGCGAAGCAAAAAATTATGGAAGAAAGATATTAGTAAGCTTGAAGTACTGAAGTACTAGGATTAAATTATAATAGACTCACAAAGTTACCTATGGAACGCCTAACAGAGTTTATACAAATAGGCAGCCGTTAAAAATTACGTTAAAAATAGAAATAGGAACCGCATTGGCAATTTTCTAAGAGTAGATTGATTTGCTAAAAGTCGCGATAGAAAACAAGAGAAAAGATTTTAAAATGCTAAATTTGAAAACTATTTATAAGTGAATATGAAAAGGACGCCGAGAATAAAACAATTAAGTAATAGCTACTTGCCATAGATATGCCAGAAGACAGTAAGCTACTGTGGGTAAATGTTTCCCTTTATGAAATAAAAAAGAGAAGAATTTAATTTTTTTTAAAGAAGAGTCTTCTGAGACGAAAAGACAGAAGTTTTGGAGAAAGTTGACTATGAGGCAACGCTATAGAGTAGAAGAACATTATAACAGGAAGCTGTACAACAACGACAGCGGAAGTAATTAATTAAATACACTGGTTACAAAACTATAAGGCAAACACTATGTATCAGTAATCACCAAAGTGATACTGTGTAGTGTTTGATAATTAATCAGTAATTACCACAGACACACACATGCACGCACGCACACACATGCACGCACACACTAACACACACACCAAATAGTGCGTTATTTTTTGCTTAGCAATCTTCTGCGCATGGCTAATACTCCCAAATTAAAAGCTATTAATTCTTATTCGGCTCAAACAAATGACGAAAGGCTAGGTTGACCGTACACATCTGAGAGTTTACTACACGATTGGCTCGACAACAATTGAATACATATCTAAGGTATAATAAGCTAAGACGCCGAGTCTTCATTAATCATAAATATATTTTAAGCACAATTAGAACAGATTATATGCATATACAATCTTGTGCAGAATGGATGCATCACTTTCGAAAATTAGTTATTTTTACATATATATTACCAAGTTACATCTCAATTATTATCTCAAGCAATTAATACAAATTTTATATGATTACCTATCATTCCTACATATTATCCTTTGAAACACTTGTTGCTGAGTCATGTGTAGGGTTTTTAAATCGTTTGATAACACAGATGGGTGTTTTCACAGCCTTTTACATTTCAAATGGGCGCCAAATCAGGTTTGTTTTTGAATTTCTTTTTATTTTCTGGCTTTTAACTATTATAAATTTTACTAAGTAATGATTTATAATATATTTTAATCATATTTAATTAGTATTTTTCAAACCTTTAATGTGTTAAATGACTAATAATTAATTAATGTTGCTAAAATCACCTACCAATCGAATGATTTTATATTGTCTGCAGCTGTGCTCACTCTTTTTGTCATCCTCTATAGACAAATGAAATATTATTTCACTTATTTGTATGTCTTTGACAAAAAGAAGTCTTATTTGATTGTAGATCACGTATAAGCAAGCATGCCTGGCACACGAATATTACTAACAACTCACTCTCAAATTAGGCTACTGCACGAAAATGAACATTCCAGTAGACAAATTGCGACAAGATTAGGACTGGTTCAATCCACAGTAATCATATCACTGAAAATGCAACAGAAAGTCAAGGAAAGTACCACTACAATTACAAGATCGAAGATCTTGTGGCAGAGAGTTTCATATTGTCGGAGCAGAAAACATGAACGAGCGTCTGCCCATGGCAGATTTAATATTTAGGAAATTGAGATGGTTTTTACTAGAGGAACGAAGACTACGAGAGGGTTGATAGATGGATAAAAGATCAGATAGATAGGATGGTTTTCTGGTAAAGAGTTCCAGATTGTGGGTGCTGCGTAAGAAAATGAACGTCTGCCTAATGATGTGAGAATATTTGGAACAGAGAGAAGATTGGCATCAGTGGAACGAAGTGCACGTGTGGGACGATAGGGAATAAGAATTTCAGATAAGTAGGAAGGCTTGCCAAATCGAAGAGTTTTGAAAGTTAATAGAGCTATTTTATATTCTATGCGTTGATTAACGCTATATATATATATATTAGGGTGACAATAACAACTAAAGTTTTTATTTTTAATGCTCACACCCTCTAAATATGTTCATTTCTATCCAAAAGTTATATAAAAAATTTTTTATGAGAATATATTCATATTTAGAGGTTGCACAACAGACTCAAATATTATATATAATATGTGACCTACTTAATGAAAACACTGTCAATGATTAGAAGTTTTCTTGACGACTTTGACTTGTTTGAGTCAGGATAATGCAATCTCTGATTCTCCACAATCTGTAAAAGGAACTGTTTTTGTTCTTCTTGGTTAGTAAGCACTCCACTGAACGATTGACAACGCGCAACAACGCGCTCAGCAGCGTCATTCACGACCTTTAATTGACCTGCCTTTCTCCAAGCTTTAATCTATACGTCATTAGTGTCCCATGTACTTGGATCTTCTTCTAGAGTATCCTGATCCACATCTAGGCTATGAACAGCTTCCTAGTATTCCTTGTTACGAAATCAGATAGTTTTTCCTTGGTAGTTTTATCGTCAACATAATTCTGCGGGGTAGATAATCACATGAACCTTCGCTTTCAAGCGCTCATATCATGTCAACTTTTTCATCAATGGTAACATCTGCATCAAAAAATCCAGTCCAATCAGAGTCTCACTTAGCTACCACAGATGGTTGGAGAAACTCTTCATTGCTGCTGAAGCAACAGATTCATCCAAGGTCTCGTATGCCTCTATGTCTCTGAGCAGAGACAGGTCGTTGCATGGAGCTGATGTTGGACACTGGCAGGTAAACTACGCTTTAAAATACACCTTGATCATAAAATGTTGAATCGATGGAGTAATCCTATGAGTACTCGCTCTGTCATCTTAAACTGAGAACGGAAGAGAAAAATCTTCAGAGAGTATGTCAGCTTGACCATCCACCTTGCCTGATGTACAGCACCTGGTTGCTGAATTGTGACATATCCCAAACTTTCAGCTCCAAGAAAGAGCTGAGATAGCTGAAGAAGCTCTCTATAGTCATCACGCGGTTGCACCTGAGACAGCTGTCACGATATGAATGCGAGAAGATCGTCCTTGTCCTATTCTAACTCGGCAGCGATATGACGATCGGCTACGCCGCTTTCAAACTTGTGCCTATCAATGGAAGTCAAGAAGTCTGCAAATCTCTAAGCCCAACAAAATCGATAAGCCCAACAGAACTTCATAACAGCTGCTACCTTGATTCGTTTCCCCGATTCTGCTGCTGCTACCCTGTTAAACACGTTGTGACTCAATTCTAGATCGATTTTCTTCTTTTCTCTGTCTCGCTTGAAGTAAAGGCATCTCTTTCTAGACGACGGACTCCTAGCTTAGCCATTTTAGTGTCCACTGGAGCCAAGCAGCCCCTTCACCCCATCTCCCATTGAGCAAGCAGAAACTCTCTGTCTTCTTCAATCTTTATCAAAGTCAAAGCGTCTGCGTGTGCAACATCAAAGACATCATCAAAGGTTTAAGCAAACCAGTCTTTCTTACCTTGCTGCACTTCGATTCTGTGTGCAGCACTTTTCTTGAATCCCTGCCACATGGAATGTGTTTTGTCTTATTTACAATATGACATTCTTATATCGTTCTTATATCGCTTGTATCTTTGCTTTCTCCCAAAAGACAAATTTCTCTTGCAGCTTTGGTTGCACCGTCTTGAATTTTTCTCTTATCCTTACTATGATGATGAAAGAAACGTTGTAAAACCTGTTTATTTGAAGGGAGCTTTGATCCTGTAATATCCAGCATTGTACTACCCACCAACCAAATACCTCTGGCTTTTTCTTTGTTTTAACTTTGCAACTAGCCATCTCGCAGCAACTATCATAAAAACACTGAAAATCCATATAGTTGACCTTTCATTTAGACTACTTAAGTAAACAATACGAGCAAAAATACAAGAAATTAATTCAATAGATAGTTGCTATTTTTGTTAAACTTAATCTCTATGTATCGTAATTGAATTTTAATTAATTCAATAAATAACGAATAAACTTTGAATGCTAAGTAAAAAGCTGCATTAGCTTGATAATACATGAAAACTTCAGCGGTCTTGTGCAACCTCTAAATATCAACCAAATCCATCCAAATTCTTTTTATTACTCATTTGTACCAAAATGAAGAAACTAAGAGGGTGTGAGTGATAAAAATACAAAAAAAGATTTCCCATGTATTTTATTGTCACCCTAATATATATATATATATATATATATATATATATATATATATATATATAATATAGCGTTAATATAGGGTGCATTAATATTAGAGAGGGGAATCGAATCGAACCCGAACCGAACCCAAAAATCTGGAATATTGACCGAACCGAACCGAACTCGAACCCAGACTCTGGCCGAACCCGAACGAACTCGAACCCAGACTCTGGTCGAACCCAAACGAACTAGAACTCTGATTTGGTCCAAACCGAACCGAAGATCCTCTCTCCCTCGCCAGCTTCAGGAGAAAGGAGCACTTTTCTTTTAAGCTATTTTTCAAGGGCTGCATTAAAATATTATGGATAATGTTTGACATTATGTAAAGATAGTAAGAACAATACAGATACATATAATAGCTTTGCATTTACAAGTGTTACAGTACCTAACAGCATATATTCAGGTAAGGCTGTTTCCAATACAACTTTAAAATTAACAACAGATAGCGTTATAAAAATCACAGGTATTTCAGATTAAATCCTAACCCTATCCCCAACCATAAACATAAATCTAATCCTTAAATTAACTTCATTTATAACTTCTATACACTAAATTAAATAAACAATACGATTTGTGTCATTTATGTAATGTTATCTATCTAAGGACTGATTTTCTTCATTGATCTAATGATGACCGAAAGTTGCAAAGAATATATAAATAACTTAACTTAAATAAATAAATAACTTAACTTAATAACTAATATTAAGAAATAATAAATGTTAATCAGAATTCTCTGATTTCAACCTACAGACATTGCAATTATAATAATACTAATAATATAATTTATAATAATAAATTAGTAATAACAATAAAAACCTCAAACATTTATAATAGTAATAATTTTTTGTTCGTATACTTACACACATGACTTACCGCATGTGCTACGTGGTTTCCTTTCTTGGTTTCTGTTTTTGTACTTTTCGTCATTTCCTCCATTCCTCTCCATGGTTATTAGTAATCGTTGCCCTTTGTTGGCGCATCAATTGCAGCCGGCGCGGATTTAAGAATAACCTTCCAACACCCACAGGATTTTTCTTTTAAAGCTGTCGACACTCGGTCTTCCAAGGTGGTCGCCCACAGAGTACTAACCGGCGCGATGGAGCTTAAATTCTTTCAACTGACGCGCAGCTTAACCGAGTGCACTAAATCCCGCCCCAATTAATTTTTATGATAAAATTATTTATTTTTTTTATTATAATAATTATTATCATAAAATCTCGGGTTCTTTACGCCGGGGGTAAAAATATAGAAAATAATAATAATAATAATAATAATAATTACTTAATTAATGTTATACTAGGCAGCTTAACCGAGTGCACTAAATTCCGCTCCAATTAATTTTTATTATAAAATTATTTTTAATATAATTGTTATTATAAAATCTCGGGTTCCTTACACCGGGGGTAAAAATATAGAAAATAATAATAATAATAGTAATAATAATAATAATAATTAGCTAATTAATAGTTATACTACGCCACGTTTTACGAAACATTTTTCCGAGTTTATGTAAGAATTACTAGTTTAGGCTTAAGACTAGATAATAAGCGCTCATTTAACCAATTGATACGTGTTCTTGCTATCTATCAATTTGGTGCAAATGTTTACTTAGTGAAAAAATCAATTCACAATTTAATATGGAATATTATTCTGATAAATACCAGTATGGAAATTACCACTGAAGTTACAAGATTAAGAGCAGGACTGCAGGTTAGTAATGTTTCATTATCTTAGATTTGTAAATTTCTTCTATAAATTCGAAACCAAGACAAAAGTCGAGATCTTTGTCTCGACTCCATATGCTGTGTTGCATTCAAATTTATAATTAAGCTCATAAAAGGCTATTTCGTAGATTGGCAAGATATGTTAAATGGACTCGACATGGATACATGGAGTCAATTCCAAGTACTTGTCCTCAATTTCACAATTAAAAAAGTAAAGCTACTGTTAACGTTAGTTTCTTACTCGAAATCGATGTCAGTGACGGGTGAGCCCAGGTTTTGAATCACGCACATACTGATCCACGGTCGAATATCTTATCGACATCGCCATTGGCTCCAGTCTCTTACGAGTCCCAATCCATACATCTATGAAAGTGCTTGGCTCAATCTAGGTAGTCTATTGGTATTAAATTCAAATTATGAAATTTTCTAATTATAGAGTACCATCCTAATATTATCGCAGCTAGATTTACAAATATTTGTATAAAATATGCTTAGGCTATCTGGAGCAAATAATTTTGCACCATAGTAATGCATTAAGTTTTCTTCAAAATTTTCTTAATTTCGTAATTAACCTGAGTTTCTAATTTTAAACCTTAAGGTAATTATGATTTTTATTACTGGTTCAATTGATATAAAATGTTCTATATTGATCACATTTCTGTGGAAGTACACAGGTGTTTACCAAATCGTCTTTATTTGACATTTTTATATTGATAAAGTGCATTTTGTCTTTGAAAGATTGCATCAAATTATGCCAAGACTATTCGGCTTGATTATAAAAGTTTAGGCATAATGACAAAATTTATGTTTTAATTGATGCGGCATTCTATTCGCTGGTTAAAATCAAAGAGAATATTTACGATACAGCAAGAAAGCTGAATATGTATTTTATGAACCTTTGGCGATTAACTTAGAATATTTTAAGAAATGCACAGGAATAAAGACTACCTTTCTTTTTTCATTGTCATATTTTTACTCGGGGTAAATTGTGGCAGTTAACATGACTTCATGTATTGTTTTTAAGTACATTTACCAAAATCCATTTTAAACATGTTTATCTTAACCATGTTTATTACAACTTTATAGGTAATGTTAAATAATTGCAACATTATCCAAACCATTTCGAATTCGAATCGAACTCTTGTGAGGTGGAAAGCAAGCTGAACCCGAACCGAACCCGAACTCTTGTTCTAACCGAACCCGAACCGAACCGAACTTTCATTTTCAACAAACCGAACCGAACCGAACTCTCAAATTGCCAACTGCTAACCGAACCCGAACCGAACTTTCATTTTCACCGAACCGAACCCGAACTCTGGAAATTCATAAAATTCCCATCTCTAATTAATATATCAAATTATTTAATTATTTATATGTATACAAGTTTCTTAATAATAAAATTTAGTTTTCATAGAACTGCTAATATAGCTCTATATCTTTAATATTCAAACTGCAATGAGAGAGCCTAGGCATAGAAATGATACTCATAACATTAACATAAGCAAACATCTTATCAGTATCACAAATAATCTCTATCGATAACTAGAATCTGCATCACAGCATGTACTATATTATATAATGAGTATTACTGTAAAGAAATTAATACTGATTCAATTTCGATCATAGTTAAATAAGGCATTTATGGCTCTCTTAAATAAATATAATATTTTATATATTTATCAAGCTCATTTTAGCGCTAATGCAACATTTCGCGCTGAGTGCTTATAAAATGATGCCATCATTTTACAGAATGGTTTAATTAATCAATCTATTGTAGCAACTCTACAGGTTTCAGAACTAGGGCATTTTGCAAGATTAGCCGTAAGCGAATGGTTCAAATCACAGCAGGCCGATCATTTCTGAACTTAACTTGCCGTTCAAAAATAGATTATTATTATTATTAAAAATAGATTATTATTAAATAGAATAATAGACATTATTCAGGTCATATATATATATATATATATATATATATATATATATATATATATATATATACATACATACCTAATTGATACAAGGGAAGCTTCCAGCTACAAACCCGAAGCGAAATAATTTTTCTAAGGGTTACAGGAATTCATTCATCCACCTGCTAGAAGACCTGAATGCCACTTTATTTGTGTTCACAAAGTTGGTATCGTTTATTTGTTCCTCCATCTACTTTCTTAAGCACAACTTTTTAACCTTATGTTTTGGTGGATTTTAATAATAACAGTCAGTTGAACCCTCTCTCATTCTTCCTTTCAGTGTTTTTATCGTTGGTATCGTTTATTGTTCATCACAGCACAGATTGTACAAAAAATAGGAACGTGCATGTAGTTAGATATACAAATAACAATACGAAAGAGACTACCATAAAAAAGCCATAGCTCTGTTGATGTCAAAAGAAATACATCCAAAATTAAACATGTAACCCTTCCTTCAATACCTCACCATTAGACTAGTTTTTCTGTATTTATACTTCCACTTCCCAGTATTTCAATGCCACTTTATTTGTGTTCACAAGATTGCTTTTGGTCTGATAATGCACATTAACATGGACTATGATATAGCCCAAGCGAGATGGAGATGTTATTTTCATTACTCGTTAAAGACTAATTGATTAGACATCTATAAGTTGCGTACAGAAAATTGCGTACAGAAAAATCCAGAGGTAGACAAAAGCGTAACGATGACAGTCGTAAAGAGAGGTAGACATAAAGAGAGGTAGACATAAAGAGAGGTAGACATAACGAGAAGTAGACATAAAGAGAGGTAGACATAAAGAGATGAAGACATAAAGAGAGGCAGACATTAAGAGACGTAGACTTAAAGAGATGAAGACATAAAGAGAGGTAGACATAAAGAGAGGAAGACATAAAGAGAGGTAGATATTATGAGAGGTAGGCATAAAGCCTTTCTTAACGTTAGTTTCGTCAGCGGAAACGACATCACTGATTACTGAGAAAGTCCTGATATTGGAGCACAATCACAGGACAGTACAAAACTGCCTCAACCCAAGTCACTGACCGAGCCTCCCTTCATAAAACATTTGTGACATTAAATCTGCCCGAAACTGTTCAATAGCGAACCTGCCATTAAAACTGTTTTTAAGTCAACGTTCTACTGAGGATAGGTTAATATACAGGTGCAGTAGCCTAATAGTTAATAGCGACATCATTAAAGAACTAAATGTGTACGGATTGAGCACTGAACTTATCACCTTGAGCAGAGAGCAATGGATGGATAGTTATTAGATTACATTAATAGTTATGCATACTGTTAATTAAAATAGACATATTCATGGACGCAAGGCATGGGATATAACATGATATTAAATCTTTGACATCAACTTCACTTACAATAGTCGACTTAATGATGGACAATTTCACGCAGCTTGTTTCTCACTGTTTCTCTCGGATATCTCATTAAAAAGTACCATTCGGCCTTGGTCATGTTTGAAATTGTTGATAAGAGACTATATTTACCATAACTTGTCAACCCGTCGCCGGTTGTTGCAATTTATGAAGAATACTTCTTACGATCTCTCTTAGTGAACTGCCTATTGGCAGGTCCATGGCATATAGGCCTAACTCCTCCATATGTATATCTATCCTATGCCTTTCTCTTCATACCAGCATATGCATTAGATATAAAATCATGAAGCATCACAAGCCTCTGTAGATTCTCATAACATACTTGTTATGATAACCTTCTAATTAGTTTATTCTTTCTTCAAGCATAATCAATTTAACATCTTATGCATTTGAATGTATTTTTAAAGTGTGCCACTTTCAGCGACTATTATTCATTATCTCAGAGGGGGCCAGCCACCGTGGAGCTTGCCCCCCCCCCCCCCAGCGAGTTCGCCGTCCACCTCTGGGGCTTTGTCCTTGTGGATATTTGAATCTGGGGGTTCGCTCCCCTTTCTCCTTTATTCAAAGGTTCCTTTGAAAGCAATTCAAAGTTTTAGTATTATACTAAAAGGCAACTTTAATTAGAGTTTAGATATACCGGTATATATATTATTACTATATACCGAAACAGTCAAACCATTGCACAGCTAACTTAAAGTAAATACTTAGAAGTTAATCATAACTTCAATAAAAATTTCATTAACCATACTATTTAAAAATAAATTTCATACAGAATTTGATCTAAGTTTAAATATTAGCGGCACAAAGTTTTCTACTAATAGCTACATTAGCAAATGAGTACATATGGTATAGGCCTATCATGACCCATACAGCCATAAATTTAGCTATGAACTCAATCTATGCTCGGGGTCATCTTAGAATTTGCGTTGAATGACGAAAAGGACATTAAATCTTTATTGTAGCTTTTGTGCACTAGAGTATAGTTTTACTTAATGAGTTGTACTCAACATACAATTTGTGATTTAAAGGCATTAATATGAACACAGCTAAATCCTGGAGGATGGCATTCCATGACGCCTAGGACGCCTCTAACTTCATCTTGGGAAGAAAATGAACCACTATTTGATTTTAAGTTAGTGCTATTTAATTAAAATAACGGGTGCAATATTATCAAGTATCCTGGAGATAAAACATTCTCTCTACCTAATTGGTTAAAGAGCACAGTCATCAGCTATCAAAGACGTCTATTTAATACCTGGATAGAAATGTTTGTCTTAAGGCTACTGAACATTAGTACTGTATTAGTACTAGGTTGATGATTTACTGTTTATGCTAGCTTGACCTGACGTGTGTGACGTTGATGGCTCAGTGATAATACATAATATTTCAACATACATGAGGTTTCTCTCCCTCTCTCTCTCTATTGTTTTGCAAAATGCCATGTCCAAGGTATATATTCCTATTCACTGTCTGCTTGAGGCTCACCAGAGTGAAGTCAATCCACCAGCTACAAAAATCTACTATATAAAAACTTTAATCACAAAAAGAAACGTATTATATGAGATAGTTACCCATAACCTTGCTCAGTTCTAGCTTAGTCGTCTTTTTACAGACTTTCAGTTTATAGTTGGTCTACTCTTTATTCTTTAATGACCTGGGAACAACAGTAACACTAAATTAACAGTTTACTAGTAATAATTACTAGTAAACTGTTAATAAAAAAATGTTAAGATATAAAATGCTAATAAAAAACTGCTAATATATAAACTGCTTATACACAAACTGCTAATAAATAAACTGCCGATAAATAAACTGCTAAAAAACCAACTGTTAATAAATAAGATAAATTAAATGGCAAATGAATCATCTACTGCAAAAGATAAATGGCACCTGTAGGTAGAACGAAGTTGTTAAACAAATGAAAGTGCATAACCTATGTAATACAAAAAAAATTATTTTATACACAAAAATCCATACTCATGTATATTTGAACACAAAATGTGGCCTGGGGGCCTTGAGGCTAGTTAATAGTTTACATTTACATGTTCTTCTTTAAAAATACAAGAACAATTTAAAGTAGTTCTGGACAGTAAATTTTAACATTCTGAATAACGGTTACATAAAAATTGATTTGATAAAATATAAATTTTAATTTAGTGCCTAAGAATGTGTTAAGCAATCTATCGGAAGATATGGTTCATATGACTTCAGCATATAAAGATTATATAAAATGTTAAAGTTACAGGAAATAGAGATCCTCTTCCATTGTATTTAATTTAATTCTATTCCATTTAATTCTATTCCATTTTATACAATAGCTAGAACTAAAAGACATGAGCTACTCAGTTAGTCGACAGGCAAGCTAAAGACAGAAGACTGCTAAAAACCTATTCATAAATTGTGACTTAGACAAATGACAGCATCTCGGACAAATGACCATATCTCGAAGTCTTATGGTCATATTTACTAATGAGATAATCAAGCGTTTAAACCTCAACAGTTCTGTAAACTACTGATTAGTCACAATTTGATATTATGCAAGCTTGAATCGATGTGTAAAGTAATGCATAGCTGCATGCCTGTTTCCAGGGGTTTAAACAGTTGATTAGTTACACCACTGATTAAGCAATAATATTCTGGCTTTGTTTACGAAGTAAGCTGATTGATCAACCTGAATGATAGCGCTCTGATTGGCTGAGCGACATCATTTTGGCGGTGGATCTTGTAGTTAATAACCACACAACATCTTTTAGTGAATATCAAAAATTCTGAACAATAGTTTACACAACCACAGATGCGTAAGTGATCAATTGATTAAGAAAAGTTAGTAAATGCGGGTATTACAGTCAGTGCCATTGGTATAGTACGAATTGATAGCAAAAAATGCTCAAAATTTTGGTTTAGACAGTGAAGTCATGTCCAGGGTCCATCTCAACCCACGAGTCCTCTAATGTTCACTCAGCTCGGCATTCACAAACTAAACTACAGTCAGTGGTAGCTAAGGAAGTAACTCTACCGACAGCACAGCACTCAACCAGACTAAAAAATGTTACTTTTAATTAAATGTATTTTTAGTTACACACTTAGTGAAGACAAACGCATAAGCCACAGTTTCCTTGCTTATGTTGCCGATACTTTTGTAGTTTTTCTGCTATTTATTTCCAAGATTATTAGGAATCATTTCCCATATAAACTGAACAGAGACTGAACAGAAACTGTACATCGCTGTCAGACTATCCATTCAGCTTCAGAGTAACCTCTCAATATCCTGGGGTTTATTCCATCCAGTCAGCACTCAAGTCCTTCAGTGTGGTCGCTGATACAACACTAGCCGAGGCTGACCTTGCTTAACTTTGTTTATCAAACTGTGCACTATACCAAGTGCACGAATGCTCAAACCACCTTACCTCCATTCCACTTCAATTAACATAGCATAACTGTACTGGGTCAGAAAAGACTAAATACTCGCTTAAGACCCACTAAACACACTTGATTTACACACGTACATAGTTTAGTAAGATTAGGAATGATTCAAGTACATGTACCAATAATCAAATCACCAACTAAAAATTAATATGAAATTTTGGATGTCATATATATGTACACTGTATAGTCCACAACAATAAATTATCTAAGTATTCACTCATATATCAGTATTATACAAACTTCTTATATTAGTCTTACATATTGTTTAATTGATTTATAGATCAGCCTCAACATTACTGAGAGAAAATCAGACAACTTATAAATACATATAGAAAAGACACTCATTCAAACTTTGGCTTATACAGCGTTTAGGAGTCCGATCTTACTAATTATTTAGGCTAAGGAAAGTGGTTATGGTGTAGATAGAAGTAAAAGCTGGTAAAGCTAAGGTTAACGTCAGTTTCCTCACTCGAAAGCGATGTCAGTGACGGGCGAGCCCAGGATTTGAACCCGCACCTACTGATCCGCGGTCGAGTATCTTACCGACTTTGCCACTGAAGAAGATAAAACTCTAATCTGTTCCCTGACCTCACTCATTTCCTCCTATAATTCAATTAGGCTCAAGTTATGTAAAATTAATTCATTTTTCATTTTTAAATCTATATGTATAAGTAAAATAAAAACTCACCAGTACAGATCTTTCCTTCAGATCCTGCTTCACACATTCACGAATGGCCGCCGCCGAGCCGCCGATTCGTAAATTTCTCGCAAATTTACGTTCCGTCATAATCCGTTCATCGTGATAAATAAAATACAGAGAATTAGGTGATTAGATAAATTAAAAGCGATAGTTAAAATTACAGAGATCGAGTTAATCCATCGTATAATCCAGATTTACGATAATCCATAGTGAACTCATCTTGAGCTTTCATAATAACAATACAGTGTTACCATCACTGAACAAGTTCTCGATTTTGATATGGGTTTCGATGTGAAGTCCAACTGTCTTCGAGACCATGGCTCGAAGCTGCTAGTGACCTGGCTTTGTCGATCTTCGTCTTGGTCTCGAAGGTTCCGGTCTTGGTTTATGTCTCAGCAAAATACTTTCAGCAAAAGTAAAAGTAAATGGTTAGTAAAAGTAAAGTACTTTATCAGAATTTTGCATACCAAGTAAAAAGTAAAGTCAAAAGTAACTAAAAGTTCTCAAAATATTCTTTAAGAAATCAAATTATATCTTGATAGAAAAGATTTACGCGTTCTTAAATTAGTAAATATAGGTGACCGTGAGATCTTTTCTCTTGTTCTTATGCCTCGCAGAGGTCTATGGGGGCATTTGGAAATACCTACAGTTAAAAGCTCGCAAACTAAAGACGGCTAATGATGTTTCTCACTATGCGGAGTACAAATCCTATGTCTGTGAGTGGTTGTAAAGCGCGACATTATTTTGTTCATTTGCTGCTCTAACATTGCTCGAATTTTTTAACTTGCCGTATAATTTTACCGCAATTTTTTGAGTTCTCCTAGAACATAATTATATGCTAAACACGCCAATTTCGGGTTCATTTTATTATTATTATTATTATTTGTTCAATATTTGTTATTATTATTATTATTTATATTATTATTATTATTATTTTTTTTTTTTTTTTTTTTTTTTTTTTTTTTTTTTTTTTACCCCGGTGTAAAGAACCTGGGGTTTGATAAAAACGATTCAAGCAATACGTGCTGAATCGCCGCCCGGCTACTCGAGGTCATCAATCGGCTTAAAAGAATTGCTGAAGCAGACTGCATTAAATCTTTGCAAAGTCATGGAAAGCCTTTGCCAAAGAAAAGATGTCTCTCGCTTATCGCCGGTTTGCTCTGCAATAAGTCTGCCTATGCCATTAATAAAGTCAACTCCTTCGGGATTCATCGGGCCCATGGTTTCAATAGCCACCGGAACAACTTCATATCCTAAGGACAGATCACGGTAATCACGGTTATTATTATTATTATTATTATTATTATTATTATTATGTAGCTTACCAAGAACTCGGTGACATCTTGTACAAAGACTGTTCCACGTCAAGGGCTTTATTATTATTATTATTATTATTATCATCATCATCATTAATAATATTATTATTATTATCACTATTATTATTTAGCAAGTATATTATTTATAAATATACGTAAATTAAAGTGTAGGCTATAACTGCATTTTATGATTTAAATAATTACCAAAGATATATGATAATTACAATTAAATTACATTCAACATTGCTAAGAAGTTTCACATACTAGTTATATAACTTACCGGGCATAAAGCCGCACCCCTGTCTTGTATCAGTCGCCAGGTATATCTATAATAGACTTACTATTTGTAGCAGATATCAGTAGGTAACTTGAAGTGAGTTAACGCAACTGATATAGACTAGTATTATTATTACTATATTACTATTATTAGTATTATTATTATTATTATTATTATTATTATTATTATTATTATTAGTAGTAGTAGTAGTAGTAGTAGTAGTAGTAGTAGTAGTAGTAGTATTAGTACTATTGAATCCTCGTGGGTTCGAATCCTGGTCGCGCTGATCTGAGAGTAAAATCTCGGACATTCACTGGACTGGTTATACGGAAAATGGTCTAAATTGCCTAACGAATTAAATGTGTGGTTTTAAAAGTGATAGATATCAACATAGTTGATTATTCACTATAATGCGTGTTTACTTTTTTTTAGTAAATAGTCAACATCAATCATGAGATGCCGAGCCTATCGCTTATATAACGTCGTAGTAAAACTTTGGAATGGGAGCTCTAATTCTTACTGATATATAGAGTATGGTAAAGTTAAGCAACTAATCTTTGTTAAACAAAATTTGTTCAGTTAACGTCAGAAGCATAAGATCATAGATATAAAAGAAGAAGATACACCACAGCCTATAAAATGATGGCGACTTTTTATTCATTTCCGGTTCGATGATAATTCACTGAAAGTCTATAAAAAATAAAAGACTTAATTAGTAACAGAGTTTCATCAAAATTTAATGTAAGCAAAAGAGTTTATATGTTACCATGGGACTATATTGCAGTTCTTGTTATTATCCCAATTTATTGTCCCAATTAGTAGCAAACAACCCAGCAGCTAGCAGCTGCATGCTGGGTGCGGTCGGCCTACGCAGCGCACTTCTGAGTGACATAAGCCGCTTGTGCAGTTTACTATTTGAGGCTAGAGCGTCACTAAAGATCCTTAAAATAAGGTCACCTTTTATAAATATCACCAACAGGGTATTCTTCCTCATGAAAATCAGGCCTAGCCTAATCATCAGGCCTAGGAATTCAGCCTTCTCCAGTTCTACGAGGATTCTGGTACCATGATTTGACGAATGTCCGACTTGTATGTACCTGATACAGTCGACCGCTACTACGGGCGAGAAGACCTTCTCCAGCCTGTGTTAGGGCTATGGCCTCAATCCTACTTGTAGGTTCTTTAGAATCTGATACTCGTGCCAGTGTGTCACAGCTCAGACCGGGGGCATTTCGTTATCGATGATAGTGACGACGATACTGGACGGCTTTCCATCTCGAGCCGATCTCCGCCTTAAATCTGTAAACGGCTGGTCGGGTTATGGTGTCGAAATTATTTGATTGGAATAATTTGTCTTGATTGGTGGTTGAGAATTATTTACTCCGATTGGTAGTTATTTTGAGAACTTGAAATTGGATCTATATAATTAAGCTATTATTAATTATTATAGATATAATTTATGTTGCAATCATGTATTTGAATGTCTCAATAGCGCAATGGTTAGAGGTGTAGATAACGTCCTGAAGTTTTAAATGACAGACCCTGAGGTGAATTGAACCCTCGTGGGTTCGAATCTCAGCCGCGCTGATCTTAGAGTAAAATCTAGGACATTCACTGGACTGGCTACACGGAAAATGGACAAAATTGCCTAATGGATTTAACATGTGGTATTAAAGTGATAGATATCAACGTAGTTGATCGTTTCACTATAATGTGTGTTATTATTATTTATGCTATTGGTCAGGCAGTGGTCAAAGCTGCAGAGAAATCGAATCTGATTGGTCAGTTACCAAATGACCAAGCGTCACCTTTGGTAGAATACTGGAAGATTGGTGTAAGAAAGAGATTATTCAAGTTGTGGCGGCCGGACGGACAAGTCCACACGGCGTAGGCCAAGGGCCGAAACCGGAGTATTGATATTTCAGGGACTGTGTGTTTACATCTTATATGTAGTTTTAAGTTTTAATGTTCATACATATTAAATTGTAGTGCTGTTTTTATTTACTATTAAATTATGAGATGCTATTTAGAAATTTGTGCCTTGACTTCGATATTTTATCAGTAAGGATTAATCACAGAGAGCCTCACAAACACTGCAGATCGGAGTCCCAAACATCTGGGGAAACACCATCTCGAGTGTACTAGTTAGAGCAGGCCAAGGCATTCAATTACAATCTCGGACCGAACAAACGTCATGTGCTGTGCTCCAACGGCGAGTTGCGAGACTGAAAGCAGCATCAGCGACGCGAGTTCCTTATAGTTAAAAACAGAAAACGTAAACAGCAAATACTAATACCTAGCCTAATGGGTGCCTAATTCCATTTATCCCTATCTACCTTAACCTACTATATTATTGTGTGGATCGCTTGGATCCCTTTTATCTATACCCAGTATTTTATTTGTTTTGCCAAATGGAAGCCAAAATTCGCCATGCAACTCTTGGAATCCTTCGACCTCTCTGACTGTGAAGCAAAACCCTCCTGACAGGAGAGTTTCCGGCAGACTTGTTCCGGTCTGTGTCCCTATCTAAAGAAAAATATTGAGAAGCTAGAGAAAGCTCAAGCTAGTGCAACAAAATTAGTTAAGAAATGTAGGGATTTCAACTACGAAACTGGTTTAAAATACACTGGATAGATATCTTTAGAAGAGATACTGGTTAGAGATTTGATAGAGGTTTATAAGATTTTAAATGAATTCAGTCTAGTAAATTATAACAATTGTTTTCAATAAGGAACTAATAGCAGAACTAGAGGACACAAATACAATTAAATTAATTAAATGCTTAAGTAAGCTTGAACTACGCAAAAACTAAATAAAATCGGCTATTTTAATGGAAACTAAATATAAATTTATATATCACTTGTAACGAAATTGATTTGTTTATGGGAACTGTGGGAATTGTTTATGGTGTTTATGGGAACTGCAGAAATACTCGCACTTGTACAACTTGACTAAAGTAGGTCAAATCATAATTATAATTAATCCATTTAAAAATAATAAAATGTCAAAGATATTGAAGGAGTGAAAGAAAATAAATCTTTATTCTATGGTAAAATCTGATCGGAGGATAAGTATTCTCTAAGGTCCGTGTGCTGTGTGTAAAGTAAATACGCATTTATCTTTCTTCTACATGTTATTGTTCTTTTTTTTATACCTATAACAGCATTTTGCACTACTGGCTACTTCATTACATTGCTCACTAGATTTTAAAGAATATTCTACTAATACACCTAAGTCTCTCTCACAAAATAATAGGCTATTTTCAGTGCTTTGTTATTTAAAATGTATTCTTTATTTAAACTAGTGATGAAAACGCATGTTTTTAGCCATGTTTTATCCTTGCATTAATATTGATTTTTTTCGGGATTTTTTTTAACACTTAAGTTTCTGTAGCGACTTTAAGTAACATATAAAATTAATGCCTACATGTTATTTCTAAGATGTTATGGTATTTTTATGTTTAGATTTCTGAATAAATCTAGTTAAATTACCTGAACTTTCTTTCTTCCTGAACCGGTATAATAAGTTATGAAATTTTAGAGAATAGAAGTTTGGAAGGCGTGGGAACACTATCGCCATATTTATTTCGGAAGTCAATCTTTGTTGATGTTTGCGAATTTATGAGAGAAATTCTGATATAAATTGTGAAGTATCTTGAAATTCCTGTTAAATCATTCGCACTCGTCTATTCTAGTGAACTGCTAGAGTTTAGTTGATCTCTTGGCATTTATTATAATCTCCGTAATGGGTTCTCGTTCGCGAAGTCCATCGCGTTCACAGATCGATAGACATAGACGAAAAAAACACTCTAAAAGAAGCAGGCAGTCCGGCAGAGGATCTCGTTCCAGGTCAAAGTCAAGTGATAGAGTAGAGACATCGATGAGCAGAAAGTCTTCTGAATATAGATCATCGAGACATAGTAGTCGAACAAAAGACAAAAAGCGGTATGATTTTCAGATATAGCCTATTTTTGAGAATATTTATCCTTTAAACTTGTAATTCACGGAATACTGTTCCGGCAACCAACTACTGTTAGTGTCCTTGTGGCGTCATATATTTTATTATATGAAATTAGCATTTTTCATTACACACTGTGCAAGTATTACACGGCTGGAGCCAGTGGCGAAGTCGGTAAGATACTCGACTGCGGATCAGTTGATGCGGGTTCAAATCCTAGGCTCGCCTGTCACTGACATCGCTTTCGAGTGAGGATACTGACGTTAACTTTAGCTTTGCCAGCTGCTTGCAATTCACGCATCTAGTTGTTCGATAATTGTAGTCAGTAGGTTTTCATGAATAAACATTTTTAACTGCTTTGATTCTCCAGATTTGTTTGGTTTACTAGTCTTCTAAAGTCGACGTTTTTGCATTCTATATTTCTGGAGTACAAGACATAAATTTATTAGTGCTTAATATTTTAAGGCATAGGAGCACAAAGAATAACAAAGATTGCCTTTATTTTAAACAGTACTCCTAATTTTCTCAAAATAAGTACTGTCTTGATATGGCAGACCCATGTATCTCGTTATTGTAGTTCTGTTTCACTGTATATATTGCATGCTAATGTGTTTTGATAATATTTTATATTAATGTCTTGCTAATGAGTTAATAAATGATTAGAAAACGTCTGAAATTGTGCTGATTAAATACCTTATTCTACAGGGTGACCACTCTTCTGTAAAATCTGTAAAAGTCAGGAAATTTAAAAGTATTCAGGGAAAAGTAAGGAAAAATTAAAAAATAGAGAAAAAATTACAAAAAAGCAGAATTTTGGATATTTAGGTTTTTCAGTATAAAATTAAAAAACACTTAAGATGTGCTGGCATATATTTGCAAAAATTACATAGGCTATGATGGCAATGAACAAAAAGCCATCAGAAATTAATGGCAACACATCTAAACCTTCAAAAAGTTTGAAAACTATCTTACATTCTTAGAATCATCTTTAGCAATGTCATTCTACATTGAAGTCGACGCTGCATAGGATATAAAACAGTTGAGGCATACTAGATAAGTCACAGAGAAGTTAGAGAAATGCTATGGTCAGGAGAGTGGTCACTCTGATTATAGTGTGCATCACATTTTCACAGATATGTCTTAACGCTTTTGAACTGTAATGATATTTGTTAGCAAGTAATCTAACTTGTTTTAGCTACTATTATGAGAAGTAGTGTTAACTAACTATTTTACTCGTTACAGTTAGAAATTAAACTATTTATATAAATGGCTGGACATCATGATGCCAATTTTGCATTAGAAACTTCTTATGAACATTAAGTATTTATATTTTAGCTGGTACACATTAAGTATTTATATTTTAGCTGTTAAAATGTTATACAGTGACAATACTAAATATATAGAAGAATTAAACTGAATATATATTAAATCAACTGTTTTAGTTATAATGGCATTCCTGTTTTTTGAATATTCTTCAGAAGGAAGAGGTCAAGTTCATCGAGCAGCTCGGACAGCGAGGATGATATGAGATCAATCAATCGACGCATTGAAGAGGCTCGCAGGAGAGATGAAGAACAGAAGTGGCTCGAAGCTGAGAAACTTAAACTTGCGTAAGTATAAAGTTACTATCTCTCTATTTCTCTCGTGTTCTGCCATAAAGGGTCCAAGGTACTCATTCATACTTAGAGTCTGCTTTGGCTAAGAAAAGGCTATGCCTTATCCATACCTTGTGTAATTTACAGCTTGGAAAAAGTATGGCTTCTGAGGTGGTTTCCTTCTGCCTTCCTCAGTTCTTGCTTAGTTGCCTAGAATGATCCGTGCAGTTAACTGTTGGTCTATTCTTAAGTAATTTCTAATTTTAAGAAAGAATTTTTTAGATTAATATTTAATCAATATTAATTAAGACTTTATGAATTTATACTAGTAATGCTTTCTTTGAAAGCTTATACTAGTTAATTAGACACTACTTTTGTTTCATTGTATTTTATTTTGTTGTTTCATTATAATTTCTTCGCATTCTAAAGTTTAGTTTAGTTAGTTATACTGTCCATATAATTATATATATGGTTTCTAATCAACATTCATCTTAATATATGTAACTTCTAATCAAGTTCTAATTTTATAGTGTTGATGTAAGAGGTTGAGAGTCTAATGCAAGTAGCAAGATTAAGTGCAGATTTTCAGTTTTAATAGAATATTTTGTGCCCAGTTGGATTTCACAAAGTGTGTTATCATTATTTAAAGAGTTTCTCTCTCTCTCTCTCTCTCTCTCTCTCTCTCTCTCTCTCCTGGTACCTTGTCAGATTTCTGGTTCAGGTGCATATTTAAACAAATAGTCTTCTTTCCTGCTCAATAAAAGAGTACTTCATTAACCAACAAACAAGGTGATGTCATTAGAAAGATTAGGTCCTGAGAAAACTTTATTGAAGGGTTATTGCTTCTGCCTTCTGTCATTCCGATTATTCACCTGTTTTTATGTCTTTTCACGATATTCATTTGGATTTCAAGAATTTTATTTTTAGTTTGACGTACTTCACTATTTATAAGTGACATAGAGTCTGGTCTATCTGTGGAAGGTTTTATTAATTTTTAAATCATGCAAAAATTTAGCGATTTTTCTGTGATATGACGTGGCAGAATTTGTAAACTTTGTCTAAGTTCTGTAAGTATGCTTAGATTGAATATCTTGATTGCTATAAACTATTAACTGCTTTATACGTTTTATTTTTGATATATGTCTTAAGGGCTCATGTTAGTGATTTCGTGGCCTTTGTGTCCTTTTTCACTTGTCTCCGTTTGTTTCTGGTGTGCGGTTTTACCAAAGTGAAATAAACGTGATTCAATTCAAATTCAATTCAATTCAAAAAGTAGACTTACTAATTGTATAATTTGTCGAATGTTGTACAGTCGACAGAAGGAGGCGGAGGAGAGGCTGATAGAAGAGGAAGTGGCTCGTAGAGTTGAGCAGCTCGTGGAGCAGAGAGTGAGGGAGGAGCTAGAGCGGCGCAAGGATGAGATAGAGGCGGAGGTGGCGCGGCGCATCGACGAGGCTAAGCACGCGCTGGAGGCACAGATGCTCGCTGAAATGGAAGCCAAGCGTCAGGAAGAGCTTGCAATACAACGTGCCAGAGAGGTAACAAATTTTGCTGGTTATACGTTTTGTTGTCGCGTTTCGTCGTTGCGGGGTTGAGACTAGAGACTTCTGTGGCGTACACTTTAGATCTCTTGTTATTTTAACGATGCGTATTCGATTCGTAGGGAGTTTCTAAGACATTTCTGACTGTTGCATTTGGAAGTTAATTGGAGAAGTGAAATGCTGTTACCTGGAGACTGTAAGATCAATCCTACTGTTGCAGTATTTGTACAGTTGTTGTGATATTGTTAATTTTACTATAGTACTTAATATACTTATTGTTTGTTATTTTGAGACTGATTTGGTTTTTTAACTTTTGCCAGTGCTGCTATTATCATTTTAAGCTACAAATATAATTATAAGCAGGCAAATATCAGTCAAAACACTCAAGCAGTAGGTAACTAAATATAAACAGTGTCTGGCTATAACCGCAGAGACTTTTACTACTATTATTTTATATACTTCTGACTTTTGTTTGAGATTGTTTCTGTAGTACCTAAAACATTTTAACGGAATGACCTCTGGTATTGATTAATAATGTCCAATCTGTTGTCAATTTTCCAGCTTCTTCTAGGTTAATTCCATACTCTCATCTAATAGTTTTAGTCTATTGACTATATCATCTCTCTCTGTATTGTTTGCTTGTAAAGTACAATTGACTGCTGAAGAATAGATGTATGCGCACCTTTAGATGCATGTTATTTCAGTAATAGTTTAAAATAATATCAGCGAACTGGTGGGATCAGCAGCTGTAATATTGTATTATTTGAGACATTTGACTGATTGCAATAAATGAATAGAAGTACTGCAGTCCATGCAGCATCATGAGTTTATTTGCATTAACCAAAGTAACACAAATCTTGCTGCAATAAATGTTAATAATTTTTAAGCCAAGTAGTTAAAGCAATTTTCCTCTGGCACTTATGACTCGTTTTGCAGATAATCTTATTATATAAAGCAGAATTAGACAAGTTAGTTAGAATTAGTTAAGTTGTTTAGTCTAGAGTCTGGTGACAAATAGACTCTGACTGAGGTGCCAATTACTTGTAGATAGTGGACCATATATGTCTGTATGTGTGTGCGGGTGTGGATGTGTGTGTGTGCATGCAGGCATGTGTGTGTGTGGGTGTGTGAATGTCAATAGCGTAGAAGTTCAGAGGCATCAGGTAACATCATGAAATTTCGAATGATACTGAGGTGAATAAATTAACATCCCCAGTGTACTGAGAGTAAATTCTTGGAAATTTAAAGGATTGATTACACAGATAATAGAATAAATTTCCGAACGGTTTAAACATGTGGTACTAAGAGTGATAAATATCCATATAGTTGATCATTTCACTATAATTTCTGTTATTATTATTCTTAAGTGTGCAAAACCATATATATTTTGCGTATAGCTGGTGTATATAGAGAATTCTTTTCTGTTAAGTTAAAAGACATTGTCAGAACACCAGGTTTTTTCTCTTAGATGGATATTTAATTAATATTTAACATAAAACAAAGAAGTTTCAAAATTTGAAACATTTTATAAGCTGTTAAATGGTCACTGGAATAAACTACAGATTTCACTATAGAATAATAATCCTCTTGTGTAAATTCCTATTTACTACTATCTAAATCAATATGTTCACATAAACTTTGTTCACCTGCTCAGTTGAAGATTTAGAAATTGTACCAATAATTTCACATCAACTGTCAAAATCTTCAATGACACTATATTATCAATCAATTAACAACACCTAGCTTCTTATCAGAGTCAGAATAAACCGTCCTGCTGTGCTGATCTCATAACTGAGTGATGTTACAGATCTATTTTGGCTATGTATAGTTTCTTTTTACATAATTATATCGTATCCAATCATAGCTGTATCACATTTTTTGTATAGCTATATTGCATTCAAGGCTGCAATGCCTCTTTTTGAGTACTTCATTTGAGTACTATTCGTGTCATTGTTGCATCTATTTATAATTGTATTGTATATATTTATTGCTGTAAATTTCCTTTAGGTATGGCAGTAATGTATTTTTATTTTTACCAAGCATTGTATAATTATCTGTACATTGTATAGTTTTTAAAAATGGCTACTTTGAACTATAAATCTCATACATGTATTCGTAATAATATTAAATCTATCTGTAACTGTATGGCACCTACTTATAGCAGTATTGTGTCTATGTTTAAGCCCGTGTCTATCTATTTGTAGAACTGAGAAAAATTTTAGATAATTGTATTTATTTAATTGTAAAGCAACCCCTTTTTGGTTGTGTTACAACCATCAACCTCTTTAATGATCTTGTGCTTGTATGTATACTTGTATGTATACTTATATGTGTACTTGTATGTGTACTTGTATGTGTACTTTAAAGAAACATAATTCTCTATATAACAGCAAAATTCTTCTATTTACAGCAGTATTGAGTCTGTTTATAGAAGCACGATAATACTTTTGTATTAGTATTATCAGTATTCAATCTCCATCTAGAAGTATTGCCTTTTTTCAGTACAGCAACTATTTATATGCTCAGTAACGTGCTATTCTAAGTTTTACTGGGGTTACTTATAGCCGTGAATTTCAAAACCATTTATAGCTTATAGTGTAATGATTTTAACAGCATTTAAGCCATTTATAGAAATATTGGATTACTTTAGCATTGAAAATAATTAATATTTATAACAGTAGTGGATGATAGATTTAAGCATATAACCATTTGTCAGCTGACACCATTAAATTGAAACAAATAAAGGTTTTCACATTAAATTCAATGAATTTATCTGTACTGAACTTGTAAGTTTATCAATTTCAGGTGTTTGAATAATTGCAGAGTCTACTCTAAAGAAAGTGCTAATCAAGTTTGAGCAAGTATTTAACTGTAAAACTCGCTGTGGTGTTATATCCATGTACATGTATGTATTATAACATCAGTGCTTCACATTATATCTTCAACATGATTGATTTCATTAGAGAAACTAGTGGAATAGAGTTTTCAATTTGGGCATACTTTACAGTTTGGTTCCCATTGAAAACTGGCCATTTAGTTCCCATTGAAAATGAGTATGTAAATTCGTATATTTAGAATCCTGTTGATTTGTGATTATAATTGTAGTAATAGAACAGTCCCTAAAATTTGTGAAACTTGTTCAGTTAATGTTTCATTAGTACTTAATTTGCTTGAAGTCAAAAAGAGCTTGTCCAGTGTGAAGCGCTGCAGCCTCTGTTTTATATGAAAGCATCACTTTTCTTGATCATTCTTACTACGATGTCAAATGGCACTATGGTCATGTAAAAAGTTACAAATGTACGTTTCTGTGCATTTGTAACTTTCCTTTCGACTCCGTTTTGACTATGCTGTGCCTTAATACACGAGTGCACGGTGCTTTGAAGTGAAGGAGATCCTGGAGAGGCTGTTACGAATCAACTGATGACGATAGTTGCAATTTGGATTTCTGTCTTCCGTTCGTATGTCGAATCCATGTTTGTTATTTACAAAAACACAATATACAGGCCCTTCTATTATTGTTTTATTATTTGAATGTTTTTCTACAGTAATTCATTATTTTCTTATTTTATAATAGGCCTGATTCTCATTTTTTATTTTACCTGTCTATTATTATATTTTGATAGTAGTGGAATATCCAGTTAGCATTTTTTCCAATTTATCAGTTTTTTATTCTGCTATTCTGTTTATAATATTGTTGCATCTAATATTTTGCTCTAGTGCGTAGTCCTTGATGTTATCTGGGAATTGCCTATAGAACAACATATGCGCATGATTATACAGGTATTTGTTATGCTCTTCTCTGATAAGATGTGATTTAGCTTGCTCTGATGTTTGTAGGAGGAGGAGAGGAAGAAGAGGGAGGAGCTAGAGAACATCATGGCTGAGAACAACAGAAAGATTGAAGAGGCTCAGAGGAAACTTGTACGTACCTCTTTACAGCTGATTGTTGATTGGTATATTATGTAGTGGAATTAATGCTGCAGCTTGTAGAGAATGCACTCTAAATTCCTCTTTCTTCTCTAGCTGACTTTGTTTTAAAGAAGTAAGAAAAATCAATTCGAAATGCTATAGAGATCGAAAAATCAATTCTAAGTACTTCATCGTTTTATTCCTAGGTTATCTGGTTGAGTAATTTTTCATTTTTTATCATATATTCTACATGTATGGGGCTCTTTCTTCCTAAGGTTTATAGGCAGGGCTTCTTTTAACGTTAAGTCTATATCAATGAATCGTGAAAGTATAACTGATAGACAGTGATCACTCTGAAAGTTAAGCAGTTTCATTCGATTCATTCAGTTTTTCCGTGGTTCTGTAATAAATTGTTAGATAATTCTATTTAGCTACGACTATAACTAAAAAATAGGTAAACTTTAGTAAATCTAAATTTATTGCATCTATATCTGTTAATATGTTATAACTGTTCATATGTTTAGTTTAAAACTGGGCGTGGAATTTTTTGAGAAATTTCAAAGAAAAATGATTACATTAGCTTATATTGTGTTATTGATTAATTAATTGAGTGATTATAGCTCTCTGGACTTACTAAATTATTGCTCAGTTGAATAATTAATTTAATGCTTGATTGATTGTAAGATGATAAATAGTTTCAGCGAATAACGTCTTAATAATGTACTTGGTAAAGCCACTATCCTTAGCAGATATTTATTGATTGATGCTTTGATTGGATGTCTTTAGGCTGAGGAGCAGTTGAAGCTGGTAGAAGATCAGAGAAAGATCTTGGAAGAGCGGCAAGCCATGGAAGAGTCTGAGCGTAAACGTGTGCGCAGTGAACAGGAAGTCATTCTCAACAAGAAGAACGTTCGACCCAAGCTAACATTCTCACTCAATAAATCATAATTAGAAATGTGAGGATAGTAGAGTATCTCTAAGTATGTATGCAGATGTAAGACTGTTGGAGTGAATAGGTTCTTGTGAGTAAATGTAAGTATGTTTGAGTTCATTTTGTATATGGTTATGTGGAATGGCGTACACATAAGGCATTTGTTATGTAATAATATTTTTGGGTGTATGTTTGAATATGCTTACTGAGTGGAAGCCTACCTGATTATAATTATTTGTGCAAACAGTTTATAGGTGTGGTGGTACTTATTTATATATGTGTAGTTGTATGTGATGTTTTGTGTCTGTGTCTGTGTATATACGTGTGTGTGTACATGTGTGTAAATGTATGTTTGAATTTTTGTTACTGCACGTTTGATGTCCTTATTTGTTTATGAACTTCGTTTGCTGTGCTAGTTACACGGATTGATGTTTGTAATGTACTTTTAAAGACAAGTGTGATTGCCTATGTGTAGATATGACAGGTTTAACGTAAGTTTCAGGCATCAATTGACTTTAGCGACGTGTTTATCAAGGATACAATTCTGAAGTCAAAACGCATTGTGCCTCTGGCGGCTCAGCATATTATATATAAATAGATATTTGAAGTAAACCTGTGTGTTTTCTTGTGCCTCTTAAATATCTTATAGGAGGTAGAAAATTTAATTTATTGTAATATATTAATATAATATAAATATTAATTAATAATATATATTAATGGAAGATAATGAAAACGCTCGAAAGACATTGCACTATAAAGCAGATGGCAAGAGAACAGCGGGAAGACCTAAAAGAAGATGGAAGGAGTGCCTCGAAGACGACTTGAAAGCTGCTGGAGTTAGCATTTATGGAAAAATAGAAGGAAGAAAAAGAATGAACATCGAGGAAATTGCAAAGAATGGAGTTTTTTGGAGGAACATCATAGAGAAATCTTTGGCTGGAACCAGCCCCAGGATGATCACATGACATGATATGACATATTATATTTATATATATATATATATATATATATATATATATATATATATAATATATATATTATATATAATATATTATATTATAATATATATATATATATATATATATATAATATATATATATATATATATATATATATATATATATATATATATATATAATATATCATATCATGTATGTATGTATATGTATTTATATTAATAAACAGCAAGATAGATATATACGTCAAACTTTTTATTAAACTCTGATGCACAATGTTTCTTTCCATACCCGTTCTTGCGTGATTTTTCTACTTACTAATAGTGATTTACTTTTTAATTGTGTTGAACTACTAGCTAATTTGGTTGCCTGTTGTGGATCACTAATTATAACTAGTTGTAGTAATGCTCTAAGGTTATCATGCGATCTATACAATGATGATACCTGCTAACTATTTGTGTTATTAAATCTCCAGAATCCTGTTTATAATAATATTAAGAAATAATAAGTATATTTTTAAAGCTCAGCTCTATGCTAAATGCCATATTAGCTCTGAATGGACAGTAAAGGTCAATTAGCCCGGCGGTATAATACCACAATCGGTAAGCGATCGGATGTAATCGGTAGATGTAATCGGTGTAACTCTACAAGTCTGGAGTATGAGCGACCAATTGATCTAAAACACAGAAATCATCACCTCGAGTCTACAAGTCTTCAGTCATATCTGCGTCAGTCGACTCTTACGAACAAGTGCAGTTGTCGGTAATTTCAATTCTCAATTTTCCCAAACTTACTCGGGTAATATTGTATTCGAGAACGCTAATATTATAAGTATGCACACTTCATTGTAATAGAAATGTCATAGAATGATTAGACTGTACCAATCCAAGGTTAAGTCGAGTCTGTAAGATACTTTATCTTTTAAATATACTTGAAACTGTACAATTGTAGCTCGTAGTTTGGTATCATCGTCCGGTGTAAATCTGGTCCATTTGAGAAATTGTCTATAGTACACATGAAAAAGTTTAGTCTTGCCTATATGGATAGAGACGGCTAGACCAAGTTACACCAGAACAATTTAATCAAAATTTTTCGTTCAATTTCCTCGGATCTTGTTATAGTAAAGACAGATGCATTGTTAGTGGGCACTTTTTCTGTATATGGTTGCATGGCGGTGTGCTTGTTAACGAATAGAGTAGTTGAATCACTGTGTAGGAATTTGGATCCGTTTCACTGTCGAGAACTGAAGCAGTTGAGTTGTTAGAATTCCATTAGAAGGGAGACCTCTTCATTAGCCTCCATGTTCGCCTCAAGTTTGAAAGATTCCTTAGGTCTGGCAATGAACTAAAGAATCTTTGAAATTTAAAAAAAAATTACAGTTTTGAATCAAATTCTGAGTGCTGAATTGTAGTTTCTATCACATATTCTGTCAATTTATCTTAAATGTATTGGCAAAATCTTGCAGATAAGCTTTATATCCGAGTAATTTAGATGTCACTAAATTAATAAATAAAATAAAATATTTTCACTGTAGTTGATGGATGAATAACTGATTAATTATCTCTCTAAATGAAACTAATGTGAATTCTAGTTCTCAGTTATGCTCTATTTATTTCTGCTATTTTTTAATTGCTAAGTTTTGTGGACATTAAAAGTTGTACTTAATACCTAAATCGAGTTCAGGCTGAATAATATTTAATTTTAAAAATTTCATATATAACAGCTATATAGTGGGAAATATTTCAATAATTTGGCTCTTTCTGCTGTTGAGTTGGATACTGTAGCTATTCAAATGTTAAAGCTATTTATGGTTAAATCGATGCTGTAGAGTGTAGACACTGATTAGTTCTTGTAAGACTATTACTAATGATAAGATGATGTCTGCTTATGAAACATGAAGGCTCTGACTTGAAGAATTGAGTAGGCCCTACTGTTGTTTTATTGTATTATTGTTGCGGCATAGCTATAAATTAGATAGAGCTTATAGGCGCAACAACACGCTGAGATGAGAGCACGCCTTTAAACAGGTCAGTCCAGTAGTGAAACCGGAAGTCTTTGTCTGCAGTAAGCTTATTTTGGATTCGACTCTAGATTACGGTTGTGCATGTTAGATTTTCAAAACAGATATTCGGCAAATCATTAGATGTGACCCCCATTTTGAAAATAAAATTGACATTTAAATTAGACTTTGAATTCAATTCAAATTACTTATGAATTATGAAGAGCGACCCCCAACTTTAAATTCTGCTCACCTTATGCGTACTGATTTGATCCGTCAATATTTTTCCAACAAAACAACGTGTGCAAACTACTTTAGCTCAATGAAAGTATTTTCTACAGTTCCGTTTCCAGTAGGCCTACTTATTTAGTAAACTGAATTATATAGCAATATAGGCCCACTATTAGGTGACTCCGGGAATGTTGTTGATAAATCTACCTAAAGGAGGAACGAGGCCTGCTGGTAGGGTTTGCTTTCATAACGTATTTGTCTTTTGATTTGCTAGTCTTATGTCGGTAATATTTAGTACCATATTGTGTGCTTTGTATTGAAGGAGTCCTAGATCAAAAAGATCAAAATTGATTCGTAGTAGTCAGAGCTCTCAGACGCTTAATCAGGAATCGTTGAACTCGTAATCTCTTAATCTGATAATACTAATCTCTTGATAGTAGTTTCAAATAGAAGGACAGTGTAATCAATATTCAGCTTAACAATTAAGTAGATAGCGCTGAAATGTACGCATTGTTATTGCAAATTAAAAATAATAGTACGCTTGATGTCTATGTTGTTACTTCAGTTCAGTTCAATGTAACTTTCTATTCCGTACTTAATATCACTTCAACCGTCAGTCAGATAGCAAATCCAAATAATAAATTCTAAAGCGCAGACTGTTTATATACGTGTTGCTAATTATAATTATCGAGCACTTCATCGGTTAATCAATCTGATTTTATGACCAGTGATGGTAGACTACCAGCAGCAGTAGTTTATTATCCTAGCATATGCCGTAATTCATTAACAACTATACTTTGTTCGTCCTCGTTAATAGCCTGGAGTCCTTCAGGACACTTGTATAAATAACGTGACTCATGAGATGCAGAGATTGAATTTGACCTCAGTGGATTGTTCCGTCTACCCCCCACCCCCTTGTGTTTTGAGTCGCCAGAGCAAAAGCACAGCATTCATCATCATCATTATCTTCCATTGAATCCCAGTTCAACCAGTGTCGGGATACGAATAGACTGTCTCAAATCCTCTCTGCTGTCCCACATCACATCATCAGTCAATCCCCTATTTGAGACTTTTCCATTCTTTTAAATTTTTTTAGCAATTCCTGGAGCCTAGGCGCTCACCAACCGAATGTCCTTTCTGACGTTGGTATGGATCTTAGTGCTTTAATCGCCTTCTACTACACGTGCAGTTACCGGTTGGTAAATTCTTCAAACAATCCGGATACAACACGAGGAAACAAAAGCACAGCACTAAAATCTTAAAATACAATAGTTCCAATCAAAGTTCTAATACTATCGATATATTATAACTAATTGTAAGCGCATAGTCCGAACTTTAATATAAAAAGAAAAGTTAATGTTAACGTCAGTTTCCTCACTCGACAGGAGAGCCCAGGATTTGAACCTCGCACAAATCGAATCGCGGTCGAATATCTTACAGCCATCCACTAATGATCATATAGGTATACACAGTGAAATGGGAATTTCGAATTAGGCCAACATTAAGAATTTTTCGGGCCTCCCTTTAGTGTGTTTACAGATCTCCTAGTATCAATTATCACTATAGCTATGGGACCATAGCAAGGGAACGCACCTCAGAAATAATGAGAGCTAGTGGAACTGAGTTTCCCTGCATTCTCAACTTTAACCACTGGGTGTAAATCATATGATGCTTTTTGAATGGAACAGTGAGGTTTTTGAGGTGGTTTCATTGCCTCCAATCCATGTCTCAGTATCTATGTTAAAGAATTAGTTGCCACTTACGAAGATACGCAGTCGACTAGTAAAAGCTATAGGTATTAATGATTACTAAAAGTCTAAAATATTATCCTTGACAATATGAAGCATTACTATATGCGTCAAAGCTAATAGAAATAAATCGTTCAATTTCTTTAATTGTTCTAAAAAAATTGTGAGATATCAGTCAGTGCTAGGTCTCAAAGGCCACTAGAACAACTTTGCCACTAGAGAATCTTTATCACTAAGCAACAAAAGCAGCTCTATAGACCTAGAGCAGCTCTACAGACCTAGAGCAGCTCTATAGGCCTAGAGCAGTTCTATAAACCTAGAGCTGCTCTATAGGCCTAGAGCAGTTCTATAGACCTAGAGCACCTCTATAGACCTAGAGCAGCTCTATAGACCTAAAGCAGTGGCCTCACTAGATCTGTTCTGCCACAAAGCCACTACCGCAGCTTTACAAGGACTTTCATAAAAGAATTAGACTGGTCATCTCCTGAGAATTATTCAGCGATTTCTGTCCTTATTACCCCGAAGGAAATTGGCGACTTCACGGAGAGTGAAGAAAGGAATGTAGCTTCCGCTATGAAGAAGAGGAAGTAGAGGGGGTTTCCACACCTTGACTGCCACTCTGCAAAGCTCTATGTTGTAACGCCTGCAGCCTCATTGCTTTCGTGCCACGCTCAATTGCTTTTGCGAGTGTGTAGCCATGTTTTGTAAGTTCTTTATTAGGTTGTCTTACTTGTTCTGGAAAGAAGTTGATTTTTCTAGGCATATCTAAGAGATAAGCAAAACGTTTGCTTGTCGTAGAAAGGTCCTCTTCATTGTCGCAGCGATCTTGAGCATCTCCAGTACCTAAAATAGGAAATTCAGAGAAAATTATATTAGTCGTACATTGAATGAAAAACCATGATGTGATTATCTTTCAAATTACTTGCAAAGTCAGTGGTCGAGACCATTTGAAAATGATTTGGCTTTTGTTATCCCGTAGGTCTAAGCATTGTAAAAAAGCTCTTCATTTTTAAACATGTATTATAGTGAAATGATCAACTATGTTGATATATATCACTTTTTATTACCACATGTTTAAACCGTTAGGCAATTTATTCCATTTCCGTGTAATCAGTCCAGTGAATGTCCGAGATTTTACTCTCAGATCAGCGCGGCTGGGATTCGAACCCACGAGAGTTCAATTCACCTCAGGATCTGTCATTTAAAACTTCATGACGTTACTCCTACGCTATTAAGACATTCTAAAGGTGATATTGATCTACATGAACATCAATTAATTATAATAAGTGATCATCCACAGTGACATCTACTACTTTTAAACGTTTTAGACAGATTCTAGTCCACAATCTATTTACCGGTCCTTAGATTAATATATAAGAGTTTATTGTCTGTTCAGCTCCTATCTAAATGACTAATTGTAACAATATAAAATGACGTTTATTTTTATCCAATCTTTTGAAAAGAATCCTTGATTTTTTTCCAAATAGGCTATATATCAGCAAAACAAATCATGTAAAAACCTCACAGCAACTAAATCTGCACAGTTAATGAACATTTTGGGAAAATTGTCTAGGCTTCTAAAGAATGGGCTTATAATTAAAAAGTATAATTTGTGGCTTAATGGCTTAATCATGACATTGTTTGACCTTCTTTATCTAAGTTAAAAGATAGCTTCTGAAGAAATTTTGCATTTGCACACTCTAAATTCTAATATTCTAGGGCTTGAAGTTGAGGTTGACTATGCCTGCCAGTAGCTGGACCCTTTAAAAAGCCATTTCTATAGCAGTGTCAAGGCCGGTGACAGGTCTTCAAGACTAGTATACAGGTTCCTGGTACGGTACAGTACTTTTAATTCCTTTATATCATTAGCCATAACTTTGCCATTGATAGCGCAAATTTGCAGCTAGCTTCAATACAAAGTCTAATTAATACATAATACTATAATATCTCAATAGCCAAGTTGTTATAGGCGTCAGATAACATCATGCTAATCCCAGCCGCGCTGATCTGTGAGTAAAATCTCAGACATTCACTGGACTGATTACACGGAAAATGGTCTAAATTGCCTAACGGTTTAAACAACTGACCAGCATTTAAAGAGATAGATATCAACATAATTGGTTATTTCACAATAATGTGTGCTATTATTATAATTAACCTTCCTAGGGCCTTACAGAATATTATTCGTTGATGACTGACTTGGCTTTGAACCCAAGTCACTTTACTTTAAAGGCGAACACTCTATGCATTACGCCATATCCCCAAACGCTTAAGTCGATGGCCTTGTTTAAGTCAATGATAGGAATAAATAAAGACACTGATGTATCTCAATCTACCTTCAGAATCCTTCAGATATACCCTCAATATACTTTTCTAAGATCAGGAAATAATGATATACGATTCTTACCTGAACTTGGTTCACATAATATGATACCCACAAGTTTCTCTATATCAGCAGATGTGGCAGGCGATCCACTGAACTTCGGATGTCTCACACCGCATGCTGTTTCATCTGTATCATGATTCTTTATCAGTTGTTCCGCTCTCCTGCGTAGACCATCAGCAGCTCTGATTATCTCACAATCTGTTCCACGATCCAACATCATCCGAATATAGGCAAGAAAACTCGCCAAAGCCGTGGAGCGAAACTCTTTACAGTCTTTCTGACTTTCCATCTCCTTTTGTACATCTTTCTTTATAGAGTCTAACTTATTCAATGTTTGCTTTTCATATTCTTCTAGCAAATGACGAATATGAGCAACTGATATTTTCACCCCTGTTTCTGCACAGGCTATCTCGAGTAGAAAGTTTTGGTAAGCTTTGTCCAATTTCTGTCTTCTAGTGTTTTCTTCAGTTTGACATTTCTCTATTCTTGCTCTATCATTCTCTGAAGTATCCCTTATCTGTTTAGATATATCGTGTGGTGATTTGCATATATGCTTACAGTGATCTATAGCATGACAGAGGACACAGATTAACATTTTACAGTCGCAACAGTATAATTCTGTTTCTTTGTTGCTATGTTTGCTGCAAAAGCTTGACGACATATGGCGCAATGAGTCATCTGAAGTCTTTTCATCAGTATTAACAATCTTGTGTAGTTTTGTGTAGCTGATCTTCTTATGAAGAATCTTACATCGATCGCATAGACTCTGACGGCAGTCCAGACAGAACGAATCGGCTTCAATTTCTTCGCTGACTTCTATGCATAATTCACACATGGTGAGATTTGTCGTTCCTTCTCGAAGCTTTTTTTCCAATACTAATCTGGCCAAAAGATCATTATCATGTAAAGTCAACGCACCATCAGAAGGCAAACAAAACTTTGTTCTGCACAATGGACATGGAATTTCCTCACCTTCTTGGGCGTCGCAGTATTTCTGTATGCATTCAAGGCAGAAAGTATGCAAGCATGGCAGCTGCTTAGGTTTCTTGAATTCAGTCAAACACACAGAACACTCAAGTTCTCTATCCATATCTTTTTTACTCAGCTTTACAATTGATACCATGTGCATATGCGTTATGATTCATGGGTCTATCAGCAGCTATGATTCATTAAATATGTAATTAATTAAAAGAGGATTAAGTAGTGGTTAGAACTATTAACTAGAAATCTGTAAAAGAAAAGGCTTATTATCAGTGTTGGGCAAAATACTGTTGAGAAGTATCTTGAAGATACAAGCTAAAGATACTTTTTAAAAGCGTTTTGATGATACAAGACACAGATACTTTTCAAAAGTATTTTGAAGATACAAGATTAAATAGAATCTTGTAACTTGTAAAAAGCATCAAAGTGTCTCTAGTTGGAAATACTTTGAAATGTATCTCCAAGATACTTTTTCTCATAGATACTGTCACACTGGGTCAGGAAGCATCAGTTGCCTTCTTTAGACCCATAACATCTAATGGAAATGCTTAAGTTCCACACTTAACCAATAAACTTATTATATTGAATATACAGTTAACCAGCTTAACTAACATAATTATACAAATTGTAGAACACAAAAAGAACAACATTTAAAATGCCTAAAAAATATCTCTTTACAAGGCAACTATCGCTACCATCTACCATATACATTATTGAGCACTAACAGTAACAGATATAAAGAAATCACAATTATTTCAACCATAAACATATTTCAAAAGAGATTTTTATATTTACACTATGTATTTTAAAAGCATTTACTGATTCTGCTTCAACCACGAAATTACTATATCGCGAACTGCAACATCAGTGGTAAATGGTGTTCATTGTAATTATAATGGTGTGATTATTTAAATTAGTGTAAAGCGCAGGATTCCAATATATGTTAGAAATTCTTTAATAGGACAAACATTAAGCTTAAATCTAAGTTTAGTATGACTAAATATTAGCTAAAATAGCATGGCGATGCAAGACAGAGAGAGAAAATAGTTACTTTATTTGCTTATTTGTTTTACTTGTAATATAGTTGCAATTACTTTTATTTGCTGGTTTATAGGCCCTATATATAGTTGTATAAAACGATCAGTTTACATACAGCTATAATCTTAACTGCCGTGGACAGGAAGATGAGTGTAACCAATTAACGTTTAATTGGTTAACGGTTTCACCCAAGAATCCAATAGTGAAGCCGAAACATTGCAGCGTAAAAGTACCTGTCAAGTTAAAAGCCGTGGACAGACCACTGAATTGGTTTGCAGCTTCACTCAGGAATAGGATTAAAGCCGTAAACAAGAAATATTGGACGTCAAAGTTTGACAACTTATTATGTCCTATAAACTGATGTCACACATCAAAGCTTTGAAATGATGGCTTCTATGTCCCCACTCCGTGCCTGAGCCAAAACTCATGGAAACAGTACGCTGCGTGACTATTAGTCGCTAGAGAAAAAGAGGCATGAAGCATACGATTATCGTTGTGATCGTGTGAATGAAGAAATAGTTGTGAAGTGAAACAATAACCCTGAAACGACTGTATTGAACAATTTTCAGTGTGAGAAGACGTTGCTATCAGCTGAGATTCTGTCGCTCAGAGCGCAAGACAGCCGATATCGAGCAGCCGAATCTGACAACTACATACAACTCAAACATGGGCGGAGTTGATCTCTTGAGTAATTGTGTAGTAAGGTACAGAGTGGCTGTAAAAGGAGAAAAATTGTGATGGTCAATGTTTATAAACTTCGTAGACGTCGCCTAAGCCCTTTTATAAGGCATGGAATCTCTATCAGCGGATTGACAATCCCGAGATAGAGTTGTTAGAATTTTGATGCAGGATTTAGTTTGTTGCAAACACAACCACCAAATAACAACACCGATGAAATACCAGCCATCAAGAACACTGGAAATTGACATCCTTCTGAAATGCAGTAGCTCTCCGACCCAAGATTGGAACCGGTTGGCTACTACACCGTCAAGAATCCTCAAGGACGCAGGCTTCGATGAAGACACTGCAAGAGTACTCACTACATGCTACATATGCGACAAGCGCAATATGTAGGATGACATCCTAAATACTTCACTACTTATCACTTATATTAATAACGTACTGATTACATGCAACTTTCATTGTAAAGTCAATATTAATTACATTCATTGTAAAGTCAACAAGTATTGCATATATGCAATACAGTAGACTGTTTACCGCTGACATTGTGAAAACGCAACGCTGCATAATTTAAAAATTAGCAATGATATGAAGCAAAAAGTGATAGAAATGTTTTAGCTAGTTAGTATTAAGTATATTTCAATCGAAAAATTATTCAATTGAATTAATTTTAGGTGACGCGGTAAATGGGTTATGTCAGTCATATAATTCAAGTACTAACTATAAAAGTAGCTATAGTATAAGAAATTTTATTTTGCATTGTTAGCTTCAAAAATATAATAGTCGGCAGTGCCGGCAACACGTATTTCGTATAATCTACAATTACTGACAGTCAGCACGTTAAAAGTATGTTGAAGATAAAATATAACAAAACATCACAGTTTCCGAGTCAGAAAGCAAATTATTGCTTGTTTAAGACTCATTAAAACATAATAAACACTAAAAACTAGGCCTACACAATTAACTAACAGAAAGCATAAAGGCCTATATACATGTACATGTACTTAACTAACACAATATACATATTTAGGCTAGATATGACATTAAACAGCATTTACATTAAAACATGAGATAGTATGTTGAATGTTCATGATACTATTGCATCTTGAAGAAACTATTTTGCCCAATACTGTTTATTTTACATACAAGATATATTCACATTTATGGTACAGTCTAGCTGCTCTAGCAAATCGTTGCATAAATTAAGTATAAATATAATATAAAAGTGAAAAGTGAAAGAAATAAATATTAACTTTCCCGGAATTTCCACTAAAGTATATTTAGCAGCCAAAAACTTCAGCAGCCACAAGTAGTCCGAACAAAAATATAGTTAAAATTAATGTAACCAAAAGATATCAGTAGCGTTAGGCATTAGATCAATGACAAAACTCCCATTAACTATATTTATTTGCGGTATAGAAATTATTAAATTAAATTTCGCTAAAGATTAGATTTATGTTTAGGGCTAAGTTTAGGGTTAGTGTTTAATTTGAATTAAATTAGAGTTATTTTAATGGAATTAGGGTTGGATAACATGACATCTAAGAAAGAACCTATATAATTTTTGTCATTGATCTAATGACTACCAATGCTTATGAATGCATGGGGACTGCCTCCAAATTGGCTCAAATTGTTCCAAAACTAAGGTGGTATCCATCACACTTTTTAACGGATTCTTGTAGAGCACAAGTTGCTCTATCAAAATTGTGCTTATCTTTATGAGAAGTAAAGGGTCCATCTATTTTAAATTTGCAGTTGAACTTTCATCATTTTGCTGATATACATGTATTTACTTAATGTACGAGTACCACGAAATGGGCTCAAATTGTGTCAAACCTAAGGTGGTGTCCATCACACTTTTTAACGGATTCTTGTAGAGCACAAGTTGCTCTATCAAAATTGTGCTTATCTTTATGAGAAGTAAAGGGTCCATCTATTTTAAATTTGCAGTTGAACTTTCATCATTTTGCTGATATACATGTATTTACTTAATGTACGAGTACCACGAAATGGGCTCAAATTGTGTCAAACCTAAGGTGGTGTCCATCACACTTTTTAACGGATTCTTGTAGAGCACAAGTTGCTCTATCAAAATTGTGCTTATCTTTATGAGAAGTAAAGGGTCCATCTATTTTAAATTAAAATTTGCAGTTGAACTTTCTCATTTTTCACTTTGACAGATTGTGCAGATGTTCTTCAATCCCAGAACTTTGACTGTTCGCAAATCATTTATTCTTTAAATAGGCTTCTCAGGCTTCTTCGTTGATGTCTGTTAATTGGACGAAAAGACCTAGATTGTGTAGCATTTGAGCAGATTCAATGTAACAATAATAATAATAATAGTAATAATAATAATAATAATAATAATATATGAGGTCCAAGGTGTATCTGTATTGGAGTCACTTCATTCACTTCAATCCTCAAGTATATTGCTCACAGCTCGGAGAGATGCTATAGGGACATGATGTGCAAAAAGGTCTACTTCATCTGGGTGACCCACATCCAGCGCCACTTCGAGTGGACGACAGACATCATCAGAGAGGTGGAGCAGAAAGATCATTCCAGCATTGTGTTAGTTAACACCTTCATCACGCAGTTCAAGGAAAAGTTCGACTTCCTCACAACTATGCTCTACATACGCAACTATGCTCTGCGAACGCCACTTCCAGAAGATCTCTGACAGGAGTCTGTTCACTGGACTGAGGTCCACCACTCACTTTGGTCGACCGGACTTCCCGGAAGTCAGGTCGAGACTTCTGAGAAGTTCTTAACTAGTCTTAACTAGATCTTAACTATACATATGTCAAGGTGACCACTTTCCATACCAATTCCCTGACTTTGATGGATCGACGTAGATCTCAGACGACAATTAACAACGAAAACTTATATAGCAGTGTCATGGCCGAACTCGGTCTTCAAGACTACTTTAAAGAAAGAGTTCAATAGTAATAATAAACTAAATAGCAATTGCATCTAAATGACAACGTTAGAGATGATTTTAAAACATTATACACATTTCTAATTAGTTTCAACACACAATTTTTGAAGTAATGACATTAATCTCTTATTGCTTTATGCTCAATACTAACGTAGCCAGTTTTTCAACTGTACTGTGTGTATCTTTAACATTTTAAAATTAAAAAGTTAAGTAAGGCCAAATTAATCCTTTCCCGCCTTTTTCCATTTTCCCTGACCACTTTCAAATTGCCTGACTTTTCCAGGTTTTCTAGATGAATGATCAACCTGATACATAGATACTAGGGATGTCTGATTTGAATTTTTCAAATCAGACGGAACCAGATTTCAAACACAAATCCGGCCAGAACTGAAATCGGTAACATCACACAATCATACATTCCTATATAGTTATAAAAACAAGTCTTATATTGTTTTTTTTCATTTTAATACATTTATGTTTCCGTAAAAACTTTGAATAACATTGACATGGACACAAATTACATAAACTTTAAATAATCATGACTTTCCCCTAGGAAATGCACTAGAGACTCTCTTCTGTACTGTACAACAGATACCCAACCAGGATGGCACAATGATAGAGCTCGACACACAGGGAGTCAATCAGTTTCAGCAGAGAACTCACTCAGAGTGCCGTGTCTAAAAACATTAATGTACAATAATTCCAAAAGCAAACTGCAAAATCAACATAAAATAGCATGACTTTGTTAACTACCAAGATTAATTGATTCAATTATACTAATAAAATTATTCAAATAGGGTTGACCATTATGGTTTTTCACGTAAATTTATAAGCTGTGAGACCTATGCTTACACATTTGTCCCTGACTTAACTGTATGGACTCGGTGTACAGTTAACTACATGTGAATTGAGCATCTACGTTTGTGAACACATGTTATAACCAGTAGATTGGAACATGTTATAATCGGCCAAGTAGACTCTCTCATCCGCAGCTAAAAACGTGCAGGCAATCTGACTTTCACCGTTTCCATCAACAACTATTTGGCTGGAGCCAGTGGTGAAGTCGGTAAGATACTTGACCGCGGATCAGATGGTGCAGAGTTCAAATCCTGGGCTCGTCCGTCACTGATATCGCTTTCGAGTGAGGAAAGTGACGTTAACCTTAGCTTTAGCTTTTTTTTACCAACTTTTAATATCATCACAAACAGTGGCATTTCAAAATTGTTTAACTTGTATGTACTTAGAGTGACTTTCCTGAATTTTTGATGGTAGATGTACCATCAACAATTCAGGAAAGTCACTAAAGACTTTCTGCATAGTTCATCTTGGTAGTAGATACCTACAAGTTCGTTACTGTCAGGGTGAACAATTAATCTAGCCGTGCTGACAGGTTGAGATTCTACAATTCTAACAGCAGCAGTTAACTGATTGCCAACCGGCTCCTTACCGAAAACAAAAAATTAATTAATTATTAAGAAAATGCCAGTGTACATTCATAAACTTTCACAAGAATTTAAATAATGCAGAAATAAGTTATGTAATATTGACTATGAAAAATTATTAACCTTTGACACTGTGATTGTGGTGATCCATAATCTCCGTCAAAACGAGCGACTGGCCATCCTTAGAGATTACAAATTTGAAATGTACCAGACACCCTTGCCGGAAAGTCCTAAAATGAGCATAACAATACACAGAGGTACATCCTACAAAATAGAAAACGTATCAAACACACTCTAGAATAGCATATAAATAAAATAATTAACACCTATAAAGTAGTGTTAAGTACAGACTTGTGAAGATGCACGAGAATGGAGGACTCCTTTTATTATATGTATAGAATCAATTTAATAGCATAAAGGCTAAACTGAATATACAAAAGCTTTAGTTTTGACAATGACAATAATGAAAATAAAGTTTTTGGTGTAGGCCGATTGGTGTTCATTAAAGAGGTCATTGGATTCGAGATGAGAGTAGAGTCTATGAAAGACTAGTCTCTCGGTGAGTTTGGAAAGGTATGATAGACTGGATATTGGTCTGTAGTTGGAAAGTGACTCTTTATCCAGTGAGGGCTTTTTCAAGAGTGGTGTGACAATGGCATTTTGAATGAATGAAGAAATGTGCCAGTGAACAAGGAGAGGTTGACAATCTGGGAAATTGTGGGTGCGAGAACATGGATGCACTTCTTCAAGAGAGAAGTAGGGATGGGATCGAGATCGCAATGCTTAGGCAGTGAATCTAAGACTTGTCGCTTAGTCTCATCGATGGTAACGGGGGAACAGTGTTGTAAGAAGTGAAGTATTCGGTAAAGTCTTTAAGTAAAAGTAAAAGTAAATGCTTAAAGAATGTAAAAGTACAAGCAAAAAGTAATTGGTCAGAATTTTACTTAAATAAATAGTACAAAGTACTAGGTAAAATACTAGTACTTTTTAAGTTAAATCAAAGTAATCAGAATTCTTTAAAGAAACAAATTACGAAGTGGCTATTGAATAACCCAAAATAACATGAAATAAAATCAATACGATTTTGTTGATATAGAAAAGTCTAGTACTATTTTCGTACACGATCTCTTGACGTCGCCTATTTAACTGGTTCCAACGGAAGTCCCGATTTCTTTAATAGATATATAGCGCTAGGCTTTAGATCGTGTAGTCCGAAGTTCGAATCTCGCTCGCGTCACTTTTATTATTTAAAATTGTTACATTTTTTAGTTTTTTTGGGGTTAGGGTGAAGGATGGAGGTCAGGGTTAGTTGTAGAAAATTGTTACTTTGTAAACTTTTTAAATCTTAGTAACAGTAACCAGCTGCTGTCCTCCGCTGTTCAAGTTACTTGATTTAATTCTAATTAAAAAGAAAAACTTCAAAATAAAAGATAAGCTTAACTAAAATTTAGACAAATGTCTGAAGTTTCTTAACTAAACGAATGTTTGATACCCATGCACAAAGCATTACCCATTTTTCTATGGAACTCTAAAATTTTAAAAGAAATTATGGTTCTTTAAAATAAATAATATTTAATAGTAATGTAGAAAGTACCCAGCCAAGTCGGCTACTTCGTTACAAATAAAAGTATTGGTTGAGTAGACCTACTTACATTTCACTTCTAACGAAGTATTTAATTTACTTCGTTACTGTATAAAACAGCTTTTTGAATCGTATTTTGCCAAATTTTGATAGCGCATATTTAAAACGGAATCATCGATTTTAAATCAGTGTAGATTATAGCTAGCTTTTCTTGAATTGTAGACCTGTTGACTATACTAGGGAAAAAGGAGCTGAATGTTAAATGAGTTGTTACAAATCCATTAGGCCTATCTAACAAATCAGTACGAGCAATTGTTGCAATTCAGTCTGGTCAATATTCGGATGTGTTTACTTAAATTTCAATCTCTTGTGGGTTCGAATCCCGGCCACGCTGATATGAGAGTAAAATTTCGGACAATCACTGCACTGTTGCACGCAAATGGAGTAAATTGCCTATCAGGTTTAACCAGTGGTATCAAAAGTGATGGATATCAACGTAGTTGATTGTTTCATTATATATATATATATATATATATATATATATATATATATATTCTATATATAATATATATATATAATTTTTCATTATATATATATATATATATATATATATATATATATATATATACACGTATATATTATACATAATGTGTTCCACATACTACTGATTTATTTTTGTGCAAGTTCGTTGAAAGCTATAAATTTTTCATGAAAATTGGGTTTCCAACCCCCTAATGTTTATTTGATATTTAAAAAATAAAAAGTTGTCCCCGTAGATTGGATTAGTTGTCCGCGTAGACATAAGCCTAGGCCTACGTCAGGAGGTATGATCAGATTCTCTGGTATCGCCAGATATACGTCTATTCATATTCTGAGTTTTCTTTAACCTTCACGATCAGGAGTAAAACTAAACAATGACAAGCTGCTGCTGGCAGTTGCTGGCAGCGGAGGAGATTCTTAATGCAGGTTTATTGTTTACATTTCTTTGTTATGCAATAACCACTGCGTCTTATGAACAGTTGCTAGAATCCCTGACATCATTCCTGGATGAGGAAACGGACGTTAAACCTTTATTATTATTTATTATTATTAATCACTCTAGTATTCAGTTCTGCCACGTTTAGCACTGATCAACGCCTGGAGTTTCTCTGACATGATCAGAATGTACTAAAGGTTATAACTAAATTGACATTGTGCAAGACATGAAACAGCCTCTCTCTCAGTTGCCTCTTGGTTGTAAATTAGGCAAAGCTGACTCTATCCTCTAATATCTGGCCGCATAACCTTCAAATTTAGTTCACTTCTGTTTCCAGGTCCTGGCAGGATCCACGCAGTATCGTCCAGGCAGTCATGTACCTAGAGAGAATCGGCATTAGGTTCTACAGTATGTGAATGCCGCCTGGAGGAGGAGGACATTGACCATGTGATGAACTGCAACTTGACCGGTGATGGGGTCACGCGTGAAGAATGATGATACGATATGAAGAATGCCATGGAGCTCCATTGTGCATCAATGCTGCATTGTTATTGGGATAAAATACAGTAATTGAAGTAAAATTCATTTGACTGGCTACTATGTAATTGCCACTGTTCATCATGCCCTCAAATATTTGCAACCGACAAGTACCATGGACTGACATGTAAGCCAAGACCGTGATCATTGTCGTGTGCTTCACTGTTGGACATAAATCGTCTATTAGATGTTACAGTGTTCTCTTTATGCGCAGATATTGGACTCTGCTCTGCTGTGTTTCAGCTGTAGATTCGTTATTGAAACAATCTAGATTAAACAATTACAAAAGATAAGTTATTTTTTAACTTTTTGTGCATGCTCTGTAATGTATAGTTTAATTCACAATATAAATAGGATATAAAATGTATGCATTTAAACTTTGTATAATAATAATAATAACTACAATTAGAGTGCTAAAGTCATCAATGACAACATCCACCACTATTGAACCAATATCAAGTCGGCGAGCAAAAAGAAGGTCCATAAACGGTGCAATTCCAAAATCCAGAAAATCAGTCCATAGATTTAGTCCATAAAAGAATTAAAGAAAGGGATATTTATGGATCTACTGTTACTGAACTTCTATAAAGCAGTATATAAATTTAGTTTATTAGCATCGCCCCAGGATGATATCGAGCACTTTACTCCGGGTCCCTGCCCTGCCAGTCAGCCAGAGTGTCAGTGACGTTCTTGGGGTTCCAGCCGAGATTGCGCCGCGCTGATGCAGGATCGCGATGACGCTCAGTGGTCTTTTTGGACGAGAACATCGCCTGCTTGTGTCCTAGGTCCCTCCCGTCAATGTTGAGAGCAGCTGCTCTCGCCTGCTCCTCCTTTCTCTTCTTCTCCAACTCAATGGCCTGGTGGAGGTCTGTGTAGTACTGGAGCGTCACTCGCACCGGCTCCACCAGGTCAGGGACAAGGTGCGGGTAGAGTTCGCCCAAACTTTCGTACAGCGGCAGCAGAACAAACTTGATGAATCCGACCTGAGAGGAAGCCTTTGTCACCATGTCTCTATCCATGAATGGAGCCACAGGCAAACCCTCCAGTTTCTCCATGTCGCTCTGATTGAAGAACTCTTCTAGTAGGCAGTCTACCCACAATGCCCCGGCTTCTATGGGGCGAGCCTCGTTAGAAATGTCGGCGATTTTTATGAGAATCTGAATGAAAGTCTCCTTGTGTTCCTTGTTTCGTATATCAAACGTTGTTATGATCGACTTAAAACTAGAGAGAATTGAGTAGTGCTTGCTCATGTCTGTAGCCAAAATACATCTGATGATAATCTCCCTGGTTTTCTTGTACGTCTCAGTATCCAGATTGGCGAGTATGTCACAGCTCTTCTTAGAGAGGATCTCGAAGGTGACAGAGCAGTGGTGGTTCTCTAGAGGTGAAATATCGTTGTAGAGTAGCGCTAGATCACTGTGAGCGTTCACTTGATAAGCGTTGTTGTAGCCTGGATGATCTAGATCATGACATATGGGAGAAATGAGCAGAGCAAGAATCTCGTAGTCTTGCAGCTTACTGTCTACGCCAATCATCCAGATCAAACTGTACATCATCTGTGCGACCATGAAGCCATGCTTGAAGTTGTGAAACGGCACGTCGTTGTAGCACCTGTACACCTCACACAGAAACTGTAGTAGAGTGCTCATCTCTATATTGCACTTAGCGAGCAGGTTGAGGTCGAGGAACATTTGACGGAGCAGCAAGATCATCTCAGCGTCGTCCCACTGCCAGTTACTGAACGACGGCTTCTTCAAGTACTCTCTCACCTCCGTAGCCAGCTGCACCTGACGCATTTGATTTACTCTGTCGAAGATCTTCTGCAAGGTTTCTTCGGTTCTGGGTGGTGTCTTGTGCTTAATCCAGAAGTAGTGGAGATTGGGAGTGGTCTGCAGTTCTTTGTGGAGTCCTAACCAACTGAGATGTTCAAAACTCTCTAGTTTCTCGCGGAGGGTGTCTACTTTTATCCTGACGGCATTCAGATGATCTGATGACGCGAACTTCTCAAACACAATGTGTTCACTCAACTTACGTAACCGAATTTCTATCTCAGCCAGACTCACGCCAAACTTTGCCGCAGTTGATAAATCTCTGCTGAGGGTAGAAACGACTTCTAGGTGATACTTGGTCTCGGCGTTGTTACTCCTAAGTTTGGCTGAGATTCTGATGACGTTGCCCTGAGAGTTGAACAACTTGAGCAGATCTGACTCTTTAGCTTCTCCTGCCACCCGAAACAATTCGGCGACTTCTTCATCGGAGTAATTTTCTGAGAATTCTACCTGCTCAGTTCTGCCGCCAACAGTGAAATAGATTATATGAGTCGACATCCTGCTAGCAGATATTTAATTAATTCATTTCAAACCGCGACATTGCAAAATATCACAACTATATACAATAAACTAAACTAGAACCACAGTGAACAATGGTTTGTTTCTTTTAGGTCGAGGAACATTTAACTAAGCAGTAAGATCATCTCTACGTTGTCCCACTGACACAGAACGTCATCCCACTTCCTGAGGAGCCCTAAGGACATCGCGCAGGACACCAACAGCTTCTTAGCATTTACAAAATTAATTACATCAGATATTTAACTAATTGAAAATGAATGTAATTGAGTATGAACTACAATATACAGTATATTAACAGATAAACGATTGTACTATTAGTCAATGAAAATTCAGTGAAATTATGTTAACGTTCTAACTAAAAAGAGAGTTTCTAAGTTCTTAAGATAGAACAACTTAACACATGTTTTTAAAATCACCCGTATTAGAGCATTGTTTTATTTGAGCAGGCACCGCATTCCATAGAGAAGGCTCATGGTATCAAACTGGATTCAAATCACTAGAAAATATAATTAAAATTGGTGTTTAAAACTTGCATTATGTGTATGAAATCTTCATTTAAACATAATAACTAAGATTAACAACAAGGAGGGTTTGACGAAAATATATAAATCGATGTTTCGATGTTTCAATTTTAGTTGGAAATATTTTTAATATAATAAGCTAACAGATAGATTATTGTAAGAAATATATAGGTCACTAACAGGAGCGTATCTAGTTTCGACTTTGAGAAATTTTAGAAAAATTTAATTATTAAGTTTAATAATTAATCAGTGCAATAAAAATTTCCGTTTTAACATTGTCGTGTATCTCAATACAATATAATATGTTCGTGATGAGTAGGTACTATATTAATGAAAAATAACTTTTTTCTACATTACATAATAATAAATGTTTAACGTTCGTTTCCTCATACAAGGATGATGTTAGGGACGTCATAGGTAATAGGTATTGTGCATATTTTTTAGGATAAATAAATCGAGTAAGACAAACTACTTAAAACAATTAAATAATCAATGTGATAATTTCTGGTAAAGTTTGCATCTAACTAAACGCCAAGAGATTTTACACAGTGAACTCTCATTAATTAATAACCGTTAATTAATAGTATAAAAGCGAAATTCATGTTATTAGTGAACCTTTCAAATTGAATATTAATTTATTAGTTTTAAATAGCATATAACTAGTTTTTCAATATTAATAGTAAATTTATTACTCGTTGTCCAATTAAATATATCATTTGCAATTATATTAGTAATAGTTAACTAAGTACTTTGGGCCTAAATCATTTACAATAACAATTAATTTTAATGTAATACTTTAAAAGTTATGATGCAATTATGTATTAATGAAATAGTAAATAATAAAAAAAGTTAGGTTAAACTTTTTTTAGTTAAAAATAGTATGGTTTATCTACTTTTTTAGTTAACAAAATAGTTTATTTGATCTAATTTTAGTTAAAAGAATAGTTTAGTTTCACTACCTTTTTTAGTTACATGCTCATCACTGCATACGTAGTACTTTTAAAAATATTTAACTGATGGACGGATAGATGGATAGATCGATGGATGGATTTAAGGAAGGATTGATGGTTGGGTGGGTGAAAGGATGGATGGATAGATGAATAGATGGATAGATGGATGGACGGATAGAGAAATAGATAGATACCTAGAGAGAGAGATAGAGATATAGAGACAGAGAGATTGAGGTGTCACACAGGCACACTGTCTCATAGTTATTTCCTAACATTAGGTTGACTAACTGTGGATAGCGCTTTAGAAGGAAGTGCATTTCAACTTTGCCTTCATAAAGTAGCACTCTATAATTTCTATAGTTCCTTGTAGAGAGCTTTACATCTCACAGGGAACTCAGTCGGCTTGATGCGAGACTGTCGCATCTCGATTTGTGATCATAGTGCCATTTTGACTTCATTATGAGCATATTTTCATTGCGAATCGATTCATCTGTGTACAGGAGTTTAAAACCCAAAAATATGTTTATAAATATGATATTTATTACGAATAAAGTTCTTTTTTATTTTTATGTATTTTTACATTACAAAGTTTACCTAAAAGTGATTCAAAATCTAGCAATGTTAAATTATTATTAAGCCTTTCTTCAATACAATTCATTTGATTAATTATATACTGTATAAAAACACCCTAAATATATCAATCCACCGAAGTTTTCTATTTCTGACAGTGGCTGATAGAAGTAGCAATTCCAAAAACTGGTTATTTATTTACTTGATGACGTTTTCACAAATCAAATCTTCTGAAAAAGTTTGTTTATCCGAGATATGAGAGTCTTTGCTCCAAGCTGACGACTTACACAGAAAAGTAGAGATTTTGACAAATAGCTACATGTAGTTGAACGAATTGCTAATCTGCGATAATTAACTAACATAATTTCTGAGAAAAAATCTATAATTAAGGTTTTAGTTTAAATTGAATGAGTGAAGATTTATAGTAAACGTCAGGGGCGCTTATCCCCCTTAAACCCATTACTCATTTCCCCCTCTCAAGAATACACGCAAATTCCCCGTAAATATGTAAAAATCACCCCCATACTTGTACAAATATCCCCTTAAGATTTTGACTACGCTCTCTGCGTATTCGACAAGCCCAGTAGTCGCCCCTGGTAAGCGTTGCAGTATTGAATTATGATTAGTCAGTAAATTCCCTACTGTGTTACAAGCGTATTAGTAGAGATATATCGCGACTACAAAACAGCTATCGTTGGTTTCATCATGTACAGGTGATGGTAATGAAATTTAAGCGACAACGTTTGAAGCTTTTACTACAAATTTTGAGGTAATTTACGTTTGAAATCTGAAGTTTATTTAACTCGTCTATACCCAGGTAGAGAAGTAACTGACAGTAACAAAGAGTTTATCCTCTATACTACAGAAAATCATCATATTGTAGGAAGATCGATAGAGAGAGGTCTTACAATGTAGGTAGTACCCAATGACAGTTTTAGATAGGTTATTTCAAATACACAGGTGTCTACAGTTTCATTAATTTAACAAAATTCTGACAACTGCAGATAGCTACATAAGTTGGTTAAATGCAAGCACAAAAAGTTTAAACATAAGATTAGTGTGTCTTAGGCTTAATATCAATCGAACAACTATGAAATTTTTTTCATTCAGGGAGCTACGCTTAGTTGAGTTTGAAAAGCTTTTCTAGTAACCAACGGCGCTTCTGAGCTGTAATATAGTAATGACCATTACATGTAGAATTATTTAAAATAAATTACAGTGTGAAATTTGTAATTTGCAGTATTGGAGACAGGTCTATAGATAGTGAGAATATGTCAGCACGGTCTCAGACCAGCCTGGATTAGTTATATTCCGTCCCTGACATTGCCTTATCACGAGGAACCGGACGTTAAATTCGTATTGATTGATTGATTGATTGATATGACGACATAGACTTGAAATAGACTTGTAATAAACATGCAATAGTCATAATGTAATAGACTTGTAATAAACATGCAATAGTCATAATGTAATATACTTGTAATAAGCATGCAATAGTCATAATGTAATATACTTGTAATAAACATGCAATAGTCATAATGCAGGTCTAATAGACTTGCAATGGACATGTAAAATACAATGCACGTAATTAAATAGAATGTTGTAGAGAACGGAATTGCTTCTGCAGTGGATTGCAATAGAAAGCGAGCAGATAAAAATAATGTAAGGTCCACAATTTACCTCTAAATGGATATTCTGAAACGATTTTGCGCCAGCCTCTGTGTAAAACAGCTTCTGATTCTTCTTATGACAAATGGTTCGTAATTACTGTTCTTCATCTTAAATTTCTGGTTGAGTTAATATCTGAAGAGATTTAATTTAGCCTATTTATTAATAAATATATTAGAATAATTTGCATTTGAAAAAGTTAAAAGTTGTTACTGAGAATGTAGGAGGCGGTGGATATTTCAAGGCATAGCATTTTAATATTACGATTCACCGATCAGTGATTGATCCATAATAATTTACTTTTCATCTACTTTTGGATAAGCCTTCAAGTAATAACGTATTCTAATCAAGATATAATTTTATTTCTTTTATTTATTCATTTATCACACGCATTTCATACGAGTCACATGACAAATGTTCAACAATGGAAGGGGACGGTGTATGAACGGAATTAAAGGCCTTATTGAGGCACTTGTATATTCCGAGGAGATAAATCATAGTAGGAACCAAATTGTGCACACTTAAAACATACAATGTATATCAGGTAAATTCAGATATTTATGCTTATACCAATAAGTCCCATGCAATAGTTGAGAGTTGAGTAAAATGTTTTCAGTGAATATGTGAAGTTACAATTAAATGTCCTTAGATACCATTTTACCTCGTAATAGTTTGTATTATTACGTAGACCAGCTTCCCCTTAATTACCCCAAAGAAACAGACTTTGAGCTCCTGTTCAAATTTATTTTCATTTTAATAACTAATAAATCAAAGTTAGTATTTAAATTAATGTATAAATAAAATTCAGTATATATTCCCGAAAATTCCGGTCAATCGCTGAGGAATTTACAAATTGCTGTTGGACAGGATTAAGCTGTCTTGAGTAAAATATTTCATCGCTGCTGTAGGGGCGGTCCTCATTTAAAGTTTGCATTTTTCCACTTATCATCATTTTCGTACTCTTGAAACTTTGCTCTCTCCAACCACTAAACTTTCTTTCTTTTGGCGATATCTTCACCTTCTTTATACATATGATTAATTTCATATTGCTAAGTAATATTGGAGTATGCATAGTTTATATTTCTTCTGAGGTTTAAAGTTAGCTGTAATTAATTTTGATTAAATTAATCTGATAATGCATACTCACACAGTTATCCAACTCTTTCATAGCATCACGTTATTCTCGATTTATTCTTGTTTCAATTCAAAATTTTCTTAGAACTATAGCTACAGGTCCTCTCTTTTGAAGTTATCTGCTATTAGACATTTTTCATCTGCTATGGTTGTGACGGTTATAGGACTATCCATGCCGGACTTTTCACACCCGGACGATTCAGAACTAGGACAGTTCATACTAGGACGATTCATAAACGGACGATTCATAACAGAACCCTTCATATATTTAAAACAAGGTCTAAAATATTTTAAGCTAGATTCAAATGTTTGCTCCTCCTTTTTCATCTGGGCTTGGGACTAGCATTGGCGGAGTTAAGTTTATGTAATTTCTAAAACTATTTTGCCCGTATTAAGAATATTCACATTTAATTCCTCACAAAATCAATATGATTTTCAGCGGACATGTAGCAAAATGACGCAAGTCTAATAAAAGTTATTTACCTTAATTAAAATAGAAATAAAAAGAATTCATGGTGAAATTTTTCAAGCAGGCAACAGATGTGCGATGGCAAGAAGAGTTGTAAATCCATCAAGATGTCCATAACCGGCGCAGCTCAGGAAACTCTTTCTCTTAAATCCCGGTAATTCTTCTTGGCGATCTTTTGACTGCCACAAGCCATTTGCAGTAGACCAGCCCCTATTAGTTGACAGTCACTTTTATTCGTTAAATAATAGATTGTTGTTGGACTAGGCCTATATAGTTTGGAGTTTATTACTACATTTAAGAATTTACGTTCTCATTGTACCTGCAATCGAAATTGGGATTTCTTAAAGAAATTTGACACAATTTAACCAGCGTTCACTACCACTGGATCATGAAGACCAGATTACCTAGCAAGACCGCTAGATTGGTCCGGTATTGGTTGTACAGCAGAATAGATAGCACACTTGCCTGAGAAGTAGGAAGCGATCAGTTCGAATCCCAGTCGAACCGTTTTTATCAGTATCTCTTGTGATACGGAAACAGACGTTAGACGTCATTAGAATTAGAGCTTGATATAGTCAGAATGCCTATTTTGGTCGAATAGGCTATTTATTGCATTATATCAAATCTCACAATAAACAAAAATGGCGTGCATAGTTGATAAACGTTATCACTCCTGTGGAGAGAATTGTTTAGAGAAATATCAATTTTGTCGAAATTGCTTACATTACAAGCCACCCCTTGTACTGACAGTGAGAATTCCTGCAGCGTCTACAGCCGACTGAGATCTAAATGTGATACAAATACCAATAAATATATTAATGAGTAGCTGAAAACATTCATATAGTCTATCAAGAGATACTGCTAGGCACTGGTTAGACATGGATACGAGAGTTTGAACAGATACGAGTCATTCCTTCCTCAAATCAACAGCGACTCTGCACACCTATTTACTATTAAGTAACCTCTTTTGTGTTCCATCAAGTGGCATTTCCAAGGCACATATTCCTACTCACAGTCAGAGACAGTCTGCTTTCAGCCTTAGTATGAGAACACTGATTATCAACACGTTGTGCTGATCTCACAACATTACAAAGAAATAGGTTTTATCTATTTTTAATGAATCCTTCAGCTTTGAAACCCCGCCTTTTGGTGCGGCTTTCCATTGCATTACTTAGTTCCTACTGAACCGCATCTTAAGATATGTTCAGTTTGCGGCAGCTTTATTTTTTGATGGTCTGGATACAATGAGAGGAAGCAAATATATCGAATTAAAACAGAGCAAAGAAAGTTAGCAAGTAATACGTCTCACTAAGCGGCCTATAGACTCATTCGATCTGAACTTCTTGTTTCGAGAAAAAGAAAGAATGGATCACTCATGCAAAGAGATTCGAATACTTTGTTTCAGGATATTTAGAAGAAATTTATCATATTTACGTCAATTGATTTAGACCTTAATGATTGCTTGATTATTAAGAGTTGTATGTGGAGACACGGTTGTACTGCGGGTTCGGATGAGCATTAAATTTTATTATAAATCTGTAGGCCTACACCAAATCCTATGCATCGAAATAACATAAAAAGATTCTATATGGAGCGGACGGGTTCTTTGGTAAACGAAAATACATTAATGGTGCATTATTCATATGTTAATTGAGATAATTTATTTCAAGCCCAGACTTAAGAATCATTATTTAGCAAAGCAAGTTTAGGCAGAGTACTGCCTTTGCTTCCGTGACTAGCACGATCAGTTAATTTTCCTTGAAGAACATGACCTGCTACACCTTTTCTTTAAGAACACGGGATCATATACCTTTAGCAATCGTTTCTTCTCTTTAAACAATAAATTCGTAACTACGATGAAAATTGTTTAAAAGTTTCAAACCAAAATTCGTTCAATCATGAATTCATTTTATCACAATAAATTATTTACAAAATTTCGTTGACACTGAGCAATTATATCCTACTTACAGCAAATACATTTCATTTCATACATTTCATTTCTTACAGCCCTTGTGCATGGCTGATATTAAGATATCCAGTCGATGATTGCTTGAAAGTATATTAGGGATGTTAGGAATGTTACGTAATGCTTTGGTTGCAGTATTAATCACGCAGAGGTCAGCCATGATTGATGCCGAAGTCAATTCAGTGTTGTGAAAAAACACTTGAAAGCTTCAATATGTGCTCATGTTCAACTGATAAACGTGGTAATTACATCATATAAGTTGTTTATGTGTCAGGAAGGCGTCGAATTTATTTCTTAGCTTGCATTTAATCGTATTTCATCATCGCGCATTTCAATACTTTATACTTTTTGCGTCTTGTTTTCAACAGTTGTCAAAAAACCGATTAATTTCGGAATTTGGCTTGCTCGACGGTAGTGAACAAAATAACCTTAAAGTTCTCTGTGTAAGTGCTCTTGTCTAAGAGTCTGCTAAGCAAGAAAATCAAAATAAAGAATAAAGAAATGGAAAGATAATTTGAAGCATTCTTAGACTATCTCAAGCCAAAGGCTATTAGTGAAGGTTTGAATTTAAGACAGCGTCGTAATTTGCTAAACTTCTCTGATTGAATCAACTGGTTGATCGATGAAGTGTTTTTAAGTATTTTATTTATTACTTATTTAAATGAGTCAATCATTTCCTACAATAGAGCTAGAAAAATCTCACAAAATACAGCAATTCACATGAAATGGAAAGGACACAAAGTTCCGAAGACTCTAATATGTGCCCTAATAAAGAATAAAATAATAAAAGATTTAAACGACATTACAATATCAAAGAATAGCATTTACATCATTACAATGGTCACATTATTTATAGCAAAATACATGTATATGCTAAGCTGTAAAAGTCTAATATTGATTAAAATCAAGTTTGTCTAAATTGTGCTTAAATGAAATAACACTATTTGTCGTGACCATAGAATCTGGCAGTGCGTCCCAAGGTTCACAGACTCTGACTGTGAACCTGTGATTGGTCAGTAAACAACTTCAGTGAATGTCCACGAGATTTCCTACTAGACAGTAGCAATCCATAGTCCTCCGGTATACCTCCAATGAGCCGATTTAAAACTTTAAAACAAAATACTATATCGGAATGTAATCGTCTACGTTAAAGGGTTCTCAAATTCAACAATTTTAACCTGTCTTTATAAGGCATGCTTTCTAGTTGTGGTATTAGCCTGGTGAAATTCCATTGCATCGAATCAATTTTAATTATTAAATTTTATTAACAATTAAATAATATTAAATAATATCTTTTCAATAAAATATCACTGACTAGATACCGTGACCTGATAAAAAAGCTAAAGCTAAAGTTAACGTCAGTTTCCTCGCTCGGAAGCGATGTCACATACTGATCCGCGGTCGAGTATTTTACCGACGTCGCCACTGCCTCATGCCAGTGGCTCCAGACAGGAGAATAATAATCTGAAATAGGTAAAATGTATGATTTATATGATTTTTTCGCAATAAGTAACAGTCTGGTATTACGAGTTTTGAAGGCTCGAAATAAAAAAGAAATTGTTTACTCAAAGACACTATCTTAGCTATCTGTGCAGAAAAATTAAGTTTAGAATCAATTACAAAACCAAATCACGCCACTGATCAAAAAAGTTGATTTCAGTATTTTCTACTTTATGAAGTATATCCAAATTTAAATTTTTTTTATTTGGGGTGTTCATAGTAAAGCATTTTTTGATTGATGCTGCATGCATGAATGCAGACTGTAATATGTAGAATAAGTTACTTGAACCTGCCATTTACCGAATACTAATATATATATATATATATATATATATATATATATATATATACATATACATATGCATATAAAAATATATATATATATATATATATATAGAGAGAGAGAGAGAGAGAGAGAGAGAGAGAGTTAATATTGTACCATTAATATCCTACTGTTTAGTTGCTCTAAGTATATATAAAAGTTGGGTAGTATAGAAAAATTATTCAGTGAAATTTTACATTTCGCTTAATACCAACAGATGCCAAATGAATTGCATGGTCTGGTTTACTAAAGTGCACTAAGAAAAGATAAGAAAACCTCTCCAAATCTACGTCTGATAATTAATGAATGCTATTTTATGTTCGCATGTGGATGAATGACATGAAATTCTACAGTAGTTATCAATATTAGCAGCGTACCTGGATATCGAGCATAAACTTTGTACGCAAAGGCATCTGTTAGGTAATTCCAATGGTTAATGGTTTGACTTGTTTGGTTAAAATTAACATCTTCTGCTTCATGATTCGATATATCTGGACCTGATTTGGAAGAGATTTGATTGACCTGAGTAGAATAGGAATTAAGGATAAGTATCTGCATCAGTATTTCATATGTTTGGTTGACACAACGGCAGTGGAAAGTAGTTTAACAAAAGCGCATTTTTAACATCTAAGTATATGTATTACCTGTTTTAATATGAAATTAATCCATAGTATTGCTCTGCCTAAGGGGAGGCCCGTGGCATATAACTCTTCCAAACAATTCTATCCTCAGTCTTCCTGTTTCATGTATTTGCTATCCAATTATCCAACATCCAGTTTTGGTTTCTGGCACTAACTCTTTTCTTTTGCATTCTTCCTACTATTACATTATGTAACGCGCCATCCCTCTTAACTTCTTTTATTTTTTACAACAGTTATGAACTGTCCTTCTGCATTTACACTTTAATTCAAGAACTTCTTCAGTTGTAATATTTTGAGTCCAACTAACCATCTGTTTCAATAACCGCAATTCCAATGCATCTAGTTCTTTAACATTTCTTCCCTTAACGCTCAAGTTTCACGTCAGTGCAAGAGTGTCGCCGCCCCGCTATTTCCAAATCCTTAGTTTTGCGTGTTCTTAATACCTTTTATTTGGAGCTCTTTTGCAAGCTTCGTTTACTTGTAAAGTTTAACATTTCATTTCTGCCTCGCATTTGCCAACATCCATAATGGTGTGGTCCAGATATTTACCTATTTTAATAATAAATATAATTTAAAATTGGAGCGAGGACATGACGAAATAACGATCACTGATGAATTGCTGACATTCATCTAATGAATTGCTGAAATATGATATCTGTAATGAATTGCTGACAGATGATTCCTCTAATGAACTGCTGACAGATGATTCCTGTAATGAACTGCTGACAGATGAATTCTCTAATGAATAGCTGACAGATTGGTAGATTAGATCCTTTAATGATTATTTGTATCATTCCGTCATGCTCTTGCATACATTCCTCGAATACTTGTTTATTGTATCCATGGACTTGTTTTGCATCTCTTTCAACACATCTCTCTATCTGTCACTGTAGTATTCCGCAGAGGATCAATTTGTATATTCTTAATAAACTTTCTCTGTGCTAGTAGTCATCAAGTCAAGTTTACAGCATGGAAGGATATTACTTTCCAACTAAACTCAAGCCTAGAGAATCAGGAGATTAACTTCCAAGATACTTTGAAGAGGGTCAGGGGTCCAATAATAACCTCTAATCCCCTGAAAGCTACTATATTTTTAGTTCTAAGATATACTTTTATATTTTAAAAGGGATGAATGTTGTGAAGCATATTTTAAAATATGTCTGTATCATCGACTCAAATGTAAAGTAGTGCCTTAATAATAGAACCTTTATTCGTCTTCGGAGGTTCAAAAGCCTAAATCTGTCCCTCTCTAAAGGATTAGCCTTAATTTCACAATGATCAGATGTTTGTAATTGAATTGTAGCACTCTAATGGATGTTGTTGTCCATTGATTTAGTAATACATGAGCCACACTACTTAAATACAGCAGTGGAGATTCGGTGCCTGGTTTCACGCCCGATGGTAAGAATAGGGACGTGACACAAAGTGGGCACAACTTTTAATTTTTATATTATGAAGTATCCGTGATTACATCCGGAGAATGCTAAATGCCTTGTCATAAAATCAAACGAATCACTAACATTTTTTGCCGGTCTCACTCTCTAATTTATTATAAAATACTCCTTTACTGTTTGTGTCACACTTTGCTTTTCAAAAGCTAATTCTTGGTTTCAGTTCTCAACTATCGGAGCCTTGTGTAATAAAAAGCTCATCCATTAGAATGACATAGACACTAATACTTGCTGCGACGTATGATCGGTGCAAGAACCTAATGGAATGTTTACTTGGTATTTCGAGTGATGTCAAGGATCTAATCTCCCATGATCTTACAGTCATCATCTGTCTGGCACTGAATTTATTTCTGTCACTGACATCATCAACAAATGTAAGGAAAATTTAAACCTCTACAGCTCGAGATCACGGATCTCTGCAGCCTCATCTTAGCTCTTAAGGAAAATACATAGAACTATGTTTGAATTAATTTTACATGTACTATCGTTCTCTAGTGCTCTATCCACCTAGCAGCAGGTCCAAGGGACATATTTTTACCCAGAGTCTGCTTTCACCCCAATAGCTGAACAAGTAAATCTCTTCACAAAAGGCTCTTGTTATTCGTACCTTATGTAGCCTATAGCTTAGGAAAATAGAGCTTTTGAGGTGGCTTCCCTTTGCCTTCCTCAGTTCTTCCATAATCGCTTCTTACGACACGTGCAGTTAGCGGTTGGTCTATTCTTCAGTTCCCCTGACGCAACACTGGAAATATAATATACAAACAAAGCTCTAATTCTGTTGGCCTATATCCATATGCAAATACATGTAGGCTATGTCTTACTAGCGTCTTGCGGTGCAATTCTAGCAGGCCTTTATAGTTACAACTCTACTTATTTATCATATATCTAATTGCAAGTTCTAAAGCTCGACAATTCTCAAACAGCAACTGTGGCAACAGAAGCAAAGCTTTGGCTTCGGGTTTCTAACGATATGTGATCGACTCAAGATCGGGCTAATTTTGTTACTGCTTGGTGACTTTTATTGAGATTTATTTCTGGAATCTTTTTACTCCATTGACGGGCTGCTAGATTACCCATCTATACATGTAGAAAATGGACTAAATTGATTAAATTTGTTAATGGTTTAAAACTTTCAATGTGATATTAAAGGTGATAGATATCAATACAGTTTCTCATCATTATGATTATGAAGTGGAACAAAGGTTTTATATTTATTTTTTGAGAGAGAAAGAGAAAAACAATAGCAAGTCGTTGAATGATTGATACGTTAGAAGTCTATTATTAGATTATGAAACATCTTCCAAACTTCTTCAAAGCGACAATGTAACATTAATTCTTTCAATGTCTTCATTCCTGTAATGTCTGCCAGAACGATCTAGTTTCTTTAAAAAAATCAACAGTATATCAATGATGCAAGTTGCAACTGAGCTAGTAAACAATTTGACATTTATTATATTTAAACTAGAAAAAATGGTATACGAATATCTAATATAATATAAGTAGACAGTTCTGTCCGTCTGTCTGTCTATCTGTCTGAAATAACGTTAACGATAACGCAGTCGACTATCACTCGTTGGCGAAATTCCTTATTATTTACGCTAATAACAGCCCCGTCATTTGACGATAAAATCATGGCGAGTAAATATTTTAATTTTATCGCTGCGTCAAATTTATAATTCCTAAACATTAACGTCTAAACGTTACGCTACGGCTCTGTCCTTTGTTGAGTATAAATTTATGGTGAATGTATATTTACATTTAAAGCACTAGGTCATATTTATAAAACATAAATACTACAGCTCTGTAAATTGTCCACTATAATTTTCTGGCGAGTATAACTTTAATAGCGTTGTCATATTTATAATTTCTAATTAAAAAGACTTTTTCATATTATAATCCTTATACGACATTTTTATATATTGTCTTCCTGACAGTCGAATAGTACATTGCTAGAGCGTCCGCCTTAGGATTGATAGGTTCTGGTTCTAATTCAGAATGTTCAGTTTAAGGTGCCCCTTTTTATATGTAGAATTTTTCCATACGAGTACATCTAGTATAGAATATTAGATGATCAAAGATCTCTTATTTCTTGTTATTGCAAGAAATAACATTCAGATTAATGTGATCGTTTTGTTTCCAGCGTATGGTGAATCTTCTGCTATGTATGGTGAATAATCTGAGTATTTCTTCTGTATAGTAAAATAAAATATTTGGTTAAATCCATTCTATTTTACAGCTGAATAACTTCTGTTGCTTTCTATGCAAGTTTATAAAGATTACTCGAATTAGAATATGGGGCCTGACTCCTGTTAAATTTATGGAACAGAATCCTTTTTGTACAGTTTGAATACGTTAGAATAAAGATAGAAAAAAATAAAAAAGAAAGTTGGAAAAAGGTAGAAAAGAGAAAAGATAGAAAAAAAACAATGCGTTAGAAAAAGGAGTGAGTTAGATACGCGAAAGAGTAATCAACGATTATAATTATTATCGACTTATTTATCCGTGCTCAAGAAACTAACAATAGTTCATACTAGACAAGATGTATTCTATATGTGGAATTTTTAGAATATAGCAGTTTAGTCAGAAAAACTGTTACACAAATAACTTTATCAATTAAACAATTTTATCGAAATAAACTTTCTTCCACTCCATCTTCATTTTGACAGACGAAATGCTCTTGACAGTTTCGCAGCTCGAATTCCATCTAGTCATGAATATGATAATTGTATATCAGAACTTGCCATTAAATGCACTCATATATTTGCTCTTACTTTGTTACTTTCTTATTTCATAGACTTTTCATTTCATTGAATTGTCTACTGATTGAGTTAGTGGCACATCGGTTTATAGTCTGCACTCTCTATTGCTGCTTAATTGGTATGTGATTCGAATCGTTGGCATTCCGTTGTTATAATTCAATGAAAATTAAAAACAAATCAGTCCACAATTAAACTAAAGCTCGTAATTACTTGCTCGATGCTTGAAACTCGATTATACTTAACAACTACAGCAACAATCTTAAGAATTTACATAAAGTGACAGCAACATGTACAGTATGGTATGCCAGAACGTTTTTAAGCATCTACAATACATATGATCTATTTTTATCAGAGTCGCTTGTTGGCCTTATTATCCACTAACGATTCCAATATCCATGATTCCATTTCATCTTGTCGTGTCTTCAGCAAATTATGACGTTACGAAAATTCTGCCTGCATTAGCAATATTACATAATATCTAGTCATGCCATTTTTTATATTCAAGAAATTTGAAGCCTCAACAAATAATTTTACTAGCAGTGCTCAAATATATTCGGGGACTGGATTTATTAATAATTGATTAGGGCCTATTCTACTGAAGAAGATACTGTAGGTTTAGAAATCGCGAATAAATTAACATTTTCAAAATCCTTTTAAAGATCGTACAATGTAGAGCGTCATTGCATATATGTTATTGAATTTTAATATATTGTCCATTTAGCAAAAAGTATTCCTCCCAGATAATTTTGCTTCGCTAAAAGCCATATTGGGTCAATACGAAAATTCTACAGTATGTAGGTTTCATAGGGAATTTCATCAGGTAGCGTCGCAATGAAAAGGAATCATATTAGCGAATGCACAAAGGCGATGATTGAAGTTTAATTAACACAAACATCAGCTTCGCTTTCTCCCGAGTTATTCGATTGTATCCCAGGCGACCATAGGCCTACTATTACTAAAAGCTTTTATTGTTTAAGAAACGTAAAACGACGCACATTTGAAAGCATATTGTCTATTAGCGATTATCAAATTTTTTTTGACATCTACTTCCGTTGTTCTGCATACCTTCCGATGAATTGGTGAATTTTATATCAATGATGAAACTGTAATTGAAGCTTTTACTAAAGTCTTTGTCATCAAGTTAATTGTTGATTCACTGAACAATATTTAGAAAATCATACAAGAAATACAACATTTGGATTCGTTGAAAGTGACATTTCGACAAAGCTTTGCTGATTTTGAATGACGTAGGTTCAAACGGGGGCCCGAATGAAAGGCGTCTATTTGAGGACCTGTTCAACAAAAGTGGATACAATAAACTGGAGAGGCCAGTTTACAACGAGTCGGATGCTCTCATTGTCAATTTTGGACTCACACTTCAGCAAATCATCGACGTGGTATGATTTTCTTAATAAAACCACAAGTCCGCATGCGCTATTCACAGCTAAAAGTTCCAGTTATATTAAAAGAAGTTGCTTACTTTAAAATTAATTTTCTATTGTTGAGTGAGAAAAAAGTCTAAATAAGATAGTCACAATACAACTTGTGCAGAATTTCATTTAGTTTTTCACTAACTTTAAAACTTTCCAGTTGTATATTTTTCGTATGGTCTTCAATTTTCATGCAATAAGAGGCTTACAGTTAGAGACTTACAGTCAGAAGATTACAGTCAGAGGCTGACAGTCAGAGTCTTACAGTCAGAGGCTTACAGTCAGAGGCTTACAGATAATAGAATAGTATACAAGTGTACATTAAATTAAAAGTACATATGGTCAAATGCTTCCTTTTGCACACTGACTTATTATTATTATATTATTATATTATGATTAGTATATTTCAGTAGGTCTCTTGGATAATCTTCCTTTGAATTATTTTGTATTGATCTTTGATCCGTGTCAATATGCCGGTCCACATTTATCACATTCGTGTGGGGGCTGATTCATGGAATTGCTGGTGATTTTACAGTCAGGTTGAAAAGTCTTCGCCATTATATAAGGAGACGATACAAGGAAACATATAGAATTTCAATAGTCTTTGTTGAAATCTTTATCTCATTTAAACTTAAGTTTGTGTTATTATTATTAAATTTGCTTACGTTGAGCAGAATCTTGTGTATATGTGCAGAATTTGTCTTCAATGAAGTAGAATAGTTTAATCTTCTTTAATTTTCATTAAAAGTTGATAATTTCGTCCTCAAAATGTAGGAGAAGTATATGCTTTATTTCACAAAATGTAATAACATCAATGAATACGTGACAAGCATGTGAAGTGATCATTAACAGAAACTACATATTAAGTGCAATTAAGTACCATGAAACTATGATAGCACGCAGTATTCTAGTTTTGATATTGCTATAGCTCAAATTAACCATTATTGGCCTATATCATTTAAGGTGTCTAGCCTCCTCAGTATTTTAAACTAAATATCTAATAATAGTCGGCTCAGTCGTCTAATTTCTTAACTTCTAACTTCAGTTGCTAGGAATTTGAATTTGAAATACTGTGTAGTGTGCTGTTATGTTGACTGAAGTTATTAAACTTTAATGCCTAAATTGTGTTTTGCAGAATGAAAAATTTCAAATTATTAGCACAAATCTCTGGCTCAATATTGTAAGTATTATTTGATAAATTTTAAGTTTCTCATAGAAAGTCAAAATGTCTAACTTCACATCGTTTTAATTACGGACTAACTATTATGGATGTTATAAGATTACGCTGCATTAATGCTATTAAACTACTGTTTCGGATGCATTATTAATATTGTAATTAAGACTATTAACTGCTTAAGATCTACTTGACATTTATGAGAAACCTAGTCAGATAAATCTAATGACCATGATGAATTCTCAGTATTTTCCAAAAAGTTTTCTGGAGGTTCGATATCCTACGGGAGACTTAGCTTCAAAGAAAAGTAGAACATAAAGTTGAAAATAATAACCATTAGAAAATCTCTCAATCGCCACCGTTCTCTCTCCGGACCATAGCGGCATTTTTGTTCAGAAACAAACATATCATCTTGCCTTTTCTGAATCTTTAATTTTTGAAGCCATTAGTTTCAGTAATACCTTTTTCTCTCGTTTTTATAGCTATTTTTTACTTTTTAAATGTTTTAAATGTTGATTGTAATATCCTTGTCGTAGATTATGTAGGCTACAAAACGTCGAGCCTACTGTATATTTATCATTAATATTTGCTTCTAGACACCAGGGGTATTCTTAGCTTTTTACCTGAAATGTTTAACATCGTATTGGATTTTGTCAAAACGTCAAAGGTACTCATTTTTGACATCTATATAGCTGTCATTTTAATTTGTTCTTGTCTTCTTCTGAAATTCGGAGTAAATAGCCATTGGGTAGGTTATATATTTTAATGAGGCATGCAATCTACAAAAGCAGCAACTAAGAAAGGACACTATATAGCACATGTTGTATGTCATGTGGGCAACTATAAGGACTATTAAAAAATCTGCTTACAGACCAAATTTCATATAAGCTTTTTCTAGAAGCACACATCGATATTTCGTTGTATTTATAAAATATTAAACTAGAATTAGTCTAGATTTAATTTAGCGAATGCTCTAGATGAAATTCTGCATTTCTGTATATAGATTTCGCTTTGAAATTATTGTACTAATAATGTAACAACCCATCCTCAGTCCACATGTAAATAATGGCCTTTTGCAATTTAGATGTTTTTAGTTCAGTTCTTCAGTGAACTATACATCGTAGTTTGGCTACTTACGAAGAACCGTCTAGCAATTTCCATCTAGCATCTTATGTCTATCAATTTCCGTGAAATTCCGTCGCCGAACACTTAAGATACTTTTTAAAAATCGACAGAGTTGTCAGCGACTATATATAGCGTGTCAGCGAACGCTTGGTCCTCTTTTTCATGGTTATAAAATATTAAGAGCGTCATAGTGGCACTTCGAAATGGAGTATTTAGTGGTTCTGCACCACTGTTAACTTCCCGCACCGAAATGACGGGTAGCTGTTGTAGCTTCTATTGAAGGAACAACTAGTTCAGTTCTTCAGTGGACTATAAGTCATAATTTGTGTGCATGTCTCTCGTTCAACATTGTGCAAAATTTCTTCATTGGTCTCTAATTTAAAAAATTTAAAATCTTCACTTTTCACTTTAAGAACATTAAAAATATTAATATCTCAGGTTTACTATCAAGTATCTTAGTCTAATCTAAAGTAAGTCGGGCGAACAATTTGCTCCAGAAAAATTAGACTTCTAATCCTGATTCATTACTTAGTATATTAACATCTTTCGACCATCGGTATTTGTAACATGTTGGATTTGACATTTACTTCGGTTATACTTATCGAATTTGCCAACACAATACTTATTACTGTTTGTAATGTGAATTAGACCTACATAAACTAATGCGTAACGTTATGGGTTTACTTGATTTAGATATTATTATATTATTTGATTGGATTATTTCGTGGAATATTTCTTATAATACACTAGCTATCGCAGGAGTATTATTTCTAATTGTATAATTTTGATATATAATTATGTTAATGATTAATTGTTGAACGAGGAGGAGTAGAGGCACACACAGCTTCAACTAGCTGCCTACATCCCAGTCTCACCCTAAATAAAACAACGGTGGAGTTGCAATTAATCCATACAACAAAGATTTGGCATTGTATTTTTAAGATTACGATATCAAGGCGTTGTTCGTTTGATCCGCCCTTGCTCAGCACTAGCGTTATTATATATTTCATGTGCATTCGCCTACAGTTGTTAATATATGATAAGAACAACGGCAGGCGAAATGCGCGTATAATATTCTGTTTAAAACTTTAAACCTATCGTTTGTGTAGGCTATCTAACAGGGGTTTGAAGCATTTGCATTATGTCTGTTTCAAAGCTATTAAGCGAACGGTTGCATTATTTGTGAAAGATTTTATAATATGTAGTTATGTGCAATATATACAGGTATTTATTTTGAGAGATTAAATTAGCGAAATTTGAAATTCCAATGTTTGAATAGTTTGGAATGAAAAATGTTTTTACATAAATTAAATGTCTAAATTTAAGCTAATACTTGTGCAAGTAAAAATGACAAATAGAACAATTAGTGAAATACTTTCATGACCATGATGGATTGGTTAATGGACAAATAACTCTGTATAAGCATTTCAGTAGAAGTTAGATAAGCCAGACAGCTGCTTCCAATAAACGGACTTCAAAGATAGGTTAGTAAAAGTTTTAGGTAAAGTCTCTAGTTTGTAAGAAAATGGCAGCTGGTTTGCTACCAATGAGCATCACAGCTAATAACTAATTTATTTCTCATTATTCATCATCTGCGCTGGTGTTTCGTGCAGAAGAATGCTTCTAGCGGTGAAGCAATTGAGATTTCCTGATGAAATAAAGAGGTTCCGTGGCCCGTAATTATACTTTTATGAACCACAGCTATTTTCACTGCTATGGTTGGCCTATCTCTCTACTGACTTGGCGTCAGTGGAGAAAAAACCAAAGTATGATTTCGCTAATGACTGACAAAAATACTACAAGACCTGCATCCTAATATCGCCCTTTTAAATATTTAAAACAGATTGTTGTCTAAGGTTGAATCGCTGAAGTTATATAGTGCTTATGGAACAGTTATTACATGTATATCACATGGAAAACAAAAAAATACTACATGGGTTTAGATTGGAAAGTAAGCGAATTAGTGTTTTCAAGATTTTGAAAGGGACCATTTTTATAGCGGTGTATTGACCGGCAAGAGATATGCGAAACTGAAATGTTAATTACTTATAGTAGTTAATTATATTAATTACAATTTAATACAGATAATGAAATATTAATGACTAAATATTGCATAAAATCTTTATATATTATTTTCATTACAGAAAAACATACTCAGATAAAAAATGTTTTCGTTTTAATATGGATAATATCTATATTAAATGATTTGCAAGACATTTTAGTCTGATTGAGAAATGTTTGACTCATATGTAGGCCTATGCACATATTCTACAAAATAAATCAACCAATCAATCAATAAAAATTTAATGTCCGGTCAAAATTTACGACAACAATATATCCGCAAAATCTAGCAAGAGCTTGACATTTTCACAAACTGTCATGCCTTGAATTCTTTATGATTCAGAATTTAGATTTTATTTGTCTACTGTCTCAATTCTTGCCTATTTTAACGAAGGGCTTTTAAAAACATCCTGTGACGTTTCAAGTTTAGAATATCTCTCAATCAACTTTATCTCCAAAGTTTCAGCAGCACTCTAGTATTGGCCTAATTTAGCCAAGAAAAATCTGACTGGTAACGGTTTTCTAAGAAATGGAAAGAAGATGTACAGCTGGTAAAGCTAAGGTTAACGTTAGTTTCTTCACAAAATACGATGTCAGTGACGGACGAGCCCAGGATTTGAGCTCCGCACATATTGATCCGCGGACGAATATGTAACCGACTTTGCAACTAGCTCCAGCCATCTAATAATATAAATAAATAAATAAAATAAAAAAGAAATAAAGGCATTATAGACCTCAGAAGATCTGCAATCAGTCTTACTGGTTTGATTTTCTCAAAGTCTTTTTACAGAGACTTAAAAAACAAGCATTAAATGTTGAGTATGAATGAATACTGTATTCAATGCTATGCTTAAATAATGAGCACGAGTGATTGAATGAGGAGCATAAATGATTGAATTATGAGCATAAATGATTGAATGATGAGCATGAATGATGAGCATGAATGATTGCATGAATGACTGAATGATGAGCATGAATGACTGAATGCTAAACATGAATGACTGAATGATGAGCATGAATGACTGAATGATGAGCCTAAATGATTAAACGACCGTGTTTAAGGCATGGCGCGATATCAATCTGGCTTGGAACCCGGAGAGTTACGGAGGACTTAAAACAATTCGAGTTCCACCGGCTCTAATATGGAGACCCGACATTCTGATGTACAACAGGTAATAACTCTTCATAATGCTTTAATTTTTATCTCTAGAATAAACGAAAATAATCTAATCGCGAGTTGCACAATTATGTTTTTAGAAGCAGCTTAATTAGGCGATCACTCAGAAACACAAAGGAAAACGACCTCAGATTTCAAATTTTTACAAAGTAAAAGTAGCTTTCTGAAATGATGGCATAGCATTTTTATCGGATCAACATATAGTCGATGTTCTGCTCCTGAAGGAGCGTCCATCAATCCGTGAGCAGAAATATGTAGTTTGAGCTACACTGCACATGTAACTGCGAAACACATATCATCGTCATCATCATCACCATCATTATTATCATCATCATCATCATCATCTCCTTCTTCTCCTTATTCTTCTTCTACTTCCCCCTTTTCTCAGTTTCGTTACAGAGTCGGGATACGACTAGACCTTCCTTTTATAACATTTTGTTGCAATTTCTGGAATCTAGGCATTCACCAACCGAATGCCCTTTCTGACGTAGGTTAGAAATCGCCTTCTACGACAGGTTCAGTCATCGGTTGGTCTATTCTTCAAACAACCCGGACACAACACGGAGAAACTTAGCAGACACTAGATTAACTAATATTGTACTATGAAGATCGGTTCCGTAGGAAGTAATAGAATTGTACGGAGTATCTAAATACTCTCACGCTGTGTTGGTCCACACTCTATCCTATCCATGCAGTTCTAATGAACATGATATATTCTTGGGCGAAATGAGTTCGACATGTAATTCTGTAAATCCACGGACCTGCAGTACGATGTAATCTGTTAGAGATTACACAGCGTTGATTAAGTCACTCCGTTTAAGTCGGGACAACATCACAAATCACTTGACCGTGATTGACGTATTACTATTGTGAAAATGTTTGATAGTTTGAATCAATGATGGTTTGAGTCAATCAGTCCCTTATGGCAAACTGACCATATCTCTTTAAACCTGTTTGGACGATGTAAAACATTCCGCATGTACTCAGTGGTACCGAATCGTAACAAGCTTACTACAAAGCTACTTTTTCTTAATTCCTTTGGCTGTAATATCTTTTATTTTACTTGTTTGCTTTTTAAAATTAAAAGCTTGATATCGCTATACAATGGAATAGTTAATAGTCTTACAAGTTAATCTAAAAAAATCCTATACCTTTTCCGTATCATAAATTAAATCTTCAGTTTTAAAAGTATAGCATTTTAATAGGCTTTTAAAAAATACAGTATTCGGTTTAATATAAAGACGTCCATACATAACTCCATTAACTTGTTGAGTGTTTCTCCTTCCAACATTTTCAAGAATTCTGCTATTCTGCTATCATCTATTTCAGGTTCTTCTTCATACTGTCAATTGCAGAATAAATTTTCGTCTTCTATTTTAAAATCCTCTTGAAATGGCTTCCCAAAGCCTTATCATACAATTCCTTTACATATTCTCGCCATCTATATTTTACTTCTTCCAGCTCTGTCTTCAATTTCCTATCTTTACCCATTATACTAACGTTCTTTGCATCTTCTCTCTTTTTCGTATCGGTTCTTGTCAATACCCTGACTTCCTGGTGTAATAGATCTAACCTCCCTCTTCTATCATATTCTGCTAAATCAGCATACTTTTCACTCCACCAATGATCTTTTGCTTTGTCTGTATTTAAAATAATTGACCTAATACTTTGCAATACTGTATTTACCTAATAATTAATTAGAGTCGGATTTTTGCAACATATTAAAAAAATGTATTACATGTATTGTTAACCAAATAGAAACTAGTACTAGTACCAAAACGCATAATTACAGTTCCAATAGAAACGATGTAATTAACATATATTAATAGGCACATTTTCTGTTTCTATTTCGTCATCGGATGACTTTTTACGGTTAAACAGTTTTTACTTTTTAGGCTATTTTAAAGTGATTAAGTGATTGATACATTAAATTAAGTAAGTGATGTATTAAGTCATAATAATATATTAATAATCTAGTGATTATATTACATACACTATGTATAGAGACTATATTATTATACTATAAAACCGTGGATTGATTTGTCAACAAATATACAGCGCAGACGAAGATATCGATTCGACTTTTCCGACGAATGTTGTTATCTCGTCGACGGGAGACTGTTTGTGGGTGCCTCCGGGCCTCTTTCTCAGCACCTGCACCATCGACATCACCTGGTTCCCGTTCGACGACCAGAAGTGCGCCATGAAGTTCGGCTCATGGACCTACGACAGCTCAGGTATCAACCTGACTATGACAGGAGTGGGAGGAGACATTTCAAACTTCATCAAAAACGGCGAGTGGGCGCTAATAGGTAAGTACTCTAATTTAATCATAGGAGCCTAAAAGCTTAGAACTACGGAAAATAGTTAAAAGAAAAATATTAATATTAACAATATTCTATTGCTTCTCTTCTAGCTTCGTTTGGTTTCGATTAGATGCACTGTCAGGATATTCTTTTTGCTTTTAACAGTTATTTAAATATGCGCAATTTCCTATTTGTAGTTTTTTTTATATCCCGACCCTAGTTAAACTGAGATTCAATGGAAGATTATGATGAGTGAAATGATTATGGTTCAGTGGAAGATTATGATCATATATCTCTGCAGAGAACACGGGTTGCAGTTTTGGTATTGCTGATCATTTCTCGTGTTTTGTCCGTGCCACAGACGAATACATCAACCATGAGCTGCACGTGTCGTAAAATACGACTAATTACAACTGAGAAAGGAAACGGGAAGAAAGCTCAGAAGCTATTATTCGCACATTTTAGGCTATATTAAAGTGATTTTAAAGTGTGGTTAAGGCATAGCCATTTCTTAGAAGATTAATTTGTAGCTCGATAAAGTGCACCTTGTAGAGCGTGGCAGCAGTCTGAGAATAGGACTATGTACCTTGGACCTGCCATTTGGCAGAACACTAGAGAGAGGTTGTCTGCAATGAGAAAGTTTTCCTTTGAAAGATGCAAAGAACATCTTTAGTTCGGACTGCAACCGCAGGAATACGTAAATAGTATAATGCCCATAGTGTGTTATTGCAGTATGTTATTGTTACGTGTTATTGCAGTATGTTATTGTTGCATTACTCGTAATTAATTATTAACACATTGTACCTGTCCTGGTTTCCTGGTTATATTCCTAGGTGTCTTGCTAAATATAAAAACTCTTCATTGCTCGATTTTTAATCTTAAGATTAAGTCCACATGAACCGCAGTTATTTACTATAAGCTTCTCAGTATTTTTTATTGACAGATTTGTTTGCGTATTAAAAAAATTCAACCGACCAGCGGTCAGAGAGTAAATCCACAGAAAGGTTTTATTGATATTCAATTACGTTGTGGCACTCATAATTGTCCGATCAAATAACCTGTGAAGACAACGCGAGCTCAGCTACTGCTTGTGGGAAAGTACCATTCAATCCAGAACTAGAGTTCACGACAATAGCTGAAACCATTGAGAAAGATTTCATTTCGTGAAAAAAATTTAGCGAAAATTTAATTGTGTAGAAGAAAAATCACAATCCAATTAATTTCTATAGTATATTTAATAGTATGCGCAGACTTTGCGTAACAAATCACCAACAATACTTGGCTTCGAAGTTCTTTTTAAGCTGAAATTTGTATTGCTATATCCAAATTATTTCACTTGCAGAATTACTTGTTTAAAGTTAACGTGGATTCCTTAATTCTACGGTTGGTAAGGAAACATTCTATTTCACGATGTTTCAGCTTCTCATCTAAATATACTAGCTTTGGTTGCTGGCGTTTTAGCTTATTCGAGAAAACCTAAAATTTTAATTGTCATTTCTCTTTTACTTTGTCGCTCTTATTTTCCTCAGATATTCCTACCACCATACAGGAGAGATATGTTTATTAGTTCGAAACACAGCACATACCACACAAAATGAAAACACACGAAAATAGTCAAATTGAATAGAAAGCAAAAAAAATAGCATCAATCAAACAAATTAAGCAGAGACAGAAGCAATAGGTCATCAAAGAGAACGAGAAGCGTTCTATCTAGTTGAGCACCTATTTATCCAGAGTTATTAATACCATTGGCTCGTGCGGGGTTGCACATTGCCGTTCCCGTGTTGTTGCTCAATGCAGCGATGCCGGCAGAGCGTTCTGTAAAGAGATACGACTGCTGCCCTGAGGAGTACATCGATATCACATTTACCGTTCACATCCGGCGTCGAACCCTGTTCTACGGGTTCAACCTCATCATCCCCTGTGTACTCATATCCTCCATGGCTCTGCTCGCCTTCACGCTCCCGCCTGATTCCGGTGAAAAAATCTCGCTCGGTATGTCAACACTGATATCGCGTTTTCATCTATAACACTGTTTACTTAATCTTTCACGAGTTTATTTGGAAAACAAGTTCGTCGTTACTAAATCGGGATTAATTTTTTGATTAATTTTAGTCGATGAGAAAATGTTAATGATTTAAAGTTCATGACACTAGCGTTACTCTAATCGTTATACTAAAACATGTTGTAGCGATGGAATGGTGTGCAAGAGGGATAAATCGCAGACGGCGCCAGAGGGCAGCACAATGATCACATTCTATCTCTTCAAATTTTAATTGTTGAATATCCACTCAATCTATGAACTTTTAATCTATGTATATATTTCTAACTCAATTCGAGTAACGAAAACACGCTTTAATATTTTCGTTCCTAATGATAACTTTCAAAATACGCCTTCGTTAAATTGATATACGCACGAAATGATTAAAAGGGTCGCTTAGTGCTCAGAAATAGTTTATGCGTTAGTTCGATAAAGACGTATTAGCGTGGTCTGTAGTCATTAGGAGACATCTAGATTTCTATGAAGGATAAATCAAAATCTCGTTGGATCACGTCATTTGTTCCAGGTCAAATAAATTCCAATAAACTAGTTGCCTTTGCACAGAAACTACGCTAACCGGTTAGAAATTATTTAACTTTCTATAGCAGCATCTCAGAAGCTGTCAGAGTAGAATTATAGTAAAGTTATTTAATATAATTATGTCAAAAATTCAGGTGTGACAATAATGCTGTCACTGACAGTATTTCTGTTGCTGGTCGCTGAAGCCATGCCTCCAACATCTGACGCCCTTCCACTTATTGGTTAGTAGGATAATAATAAACAAATACGCTACTATACACCTTAGATTAAATAATTTAGCTGATAAATTATTGAATAATAAAAAGCTGATAACTTAGTGTTTCACTGATTGAACCAGACACTGATAGCCGCTTCTATAGTTAAGTATAAAAAGTGTTAAATGAATTCGTAAAAATTGGCATAAGAACCATGAGAATAAAGTGCTTATTTTTTATTTGAATATTATTTGTTTAAATATTAAGTAATTGAATAATTAAATAACAACTAGAATTAATTCTAACAATTACAGTGATGCTGCTGCGACAATATCGACCACTATGTTTCCATAGCCTAGCCGAAGAGCAAAACATGGATCAACGTCGCAATTTCCATATGAATAAAAGCGTTCAAAGATATTATTCTAAAAATTACAATTAATAAATCTAAATGGACATATAACATCTTTCGAATAAAATGACATTTTGAAAAAGAGATCTTGAATACACCCTTCATTAATGATGGAGTTATACTTTCTTGCATATGTTAACTTAATTTTATAAAGTGGAATTTTAAAACTACTATTTATTTAATTTAAATTTATTTGAATTGTAATTTACTTTAATAGTTTTATAAAAATTCTTTAGAAGTCATTGAAATAATTCCTTTAATCTAGTTAACATACCTTGATACGCTGATATGTCTACTTTAATCAATTCTTATATTTAGAATATTACTTCTGATTTATTATGCTACTCAAGAATTGTCTCCACAACTTATATATCCCGGGAATTCATATTTCTTATTGTTTAGACTCTGTTGTTTGATCTTCGTCCAGCCTGATAATGAAAACAATAATTATACAACATCGGAATTATTTTATACAATACACCCAAGTTACCCAAGCAGTAACTGGATGATTATTTTATTTACTAGGAATGTACTTCGCTTCTACAATGCTGATGTGTTCGATGTCTGTGGTATTTACGGTTCTCGTCCTAAATTACCATCACAGATCTCCCAAAATGCACACAATGCCAAATTGGGTAGGTTTCAATACCTTAATCTTTCAGGCTTAAGATGTTGATTCGTGTCAAAGTGAACTTAGTGACTGACTTCGCAAGATGTAAATTTTTGTTCACCGGCTGAAGCCTGTGGCGATGTCGGTAAGATATTCGAAGCGGATAGGTACGTGCGAGATTTAAATCCTGGGCTCGCCCGTCACTGCTGTCGCTTTCGAGTGACGTAACTGACGTTAACATTAGCTTTACCTGTTTTAATGACAGCTTAATTTCTATTTTACTGACTTCCTAAATATAAATGAATGATAAGGGAGATGTTTCGAATCTCGAAGTTCGATTTAATATTTAGAAAGAAGTACGAATTTTTTCAAATTTCACATATCATAATAACTAATTTAATATTCAGTTCCGTATTATGAAAAAAATTTCTGTTTATAAACTTAACCTTGTTGATAAACTTAACCTTGTTGATAAACTTAACCTTGTTGATAAACTTAACCTTGTTGATAAACTTAACCTTGTTTATAAACTTAACCTTGTTTATAAACTTAACCTTGTTTATAAACTTAACCTAGGTTATATGTTTTGACGATGATGATACACGTATATTATAGCGTGTATCTAGACAATATACGAATTTCACTGACACAGATGTTTAACTTTCCTACAGCTTAGTTTTAATTATACGTCTTTAGCATTGACTTATCGATATATGCTGCTAGGTGTACTCATTTGATCTTAAATCGCAAACTTTGAATCTGACCTATTTTACATAATACTACGTAAAACATATTATTATGTAAAATCGTCATATTCTTGTTACGGCGGATAAATAAATGAAAAATCTTTATTATCTTGAAGTAGAACATTATTAATTGCATATAATACTAAAGTTAGCAATATCTTATGCATTTTGCTTAGGTGCGTAGCCTGGTGTGTGTTTGGCTAGCGTGGCTGCTGAGGATGAAACGCCCTACGAAAGTCACAACCTCTCTGTCCAATCTATCGTCAAAGTCAGAGACAGGCCAGCGAGAGAACCGAAGAGACAAATTCTCAAGTAGAGGCAATGTGTCGTGTCGAGACAAGTCGAGCTACAACGAAACAGTGGGCGCACGGTTTGCACAGAGCAGTGAGGCGGTTAATCAGTCTATGATGAACGTCGTCTATTCGTACAACGACTGCAGAGTTAGACTCTCATCTAATAGCTCGCATCCCTACTCTAACAGGCCTACTTGCAATACCACGGATCTATGTAAACACGCGCCGATGTCTAATATCTCTGACCTATACAGTCACGTTCCCACTTCCCCCATCAGACCGTTACATAATACCAGAGGCCTCTATAAACAGCCACTTCCTCCTTCATGTAATACCGCGGATCTCTGCAAACATTCGCTTCCGCCTACTTCCCCTATTAGACCTGCACAATTCCAAAACGGCAATTATTCAAACAGTCGGCCACGATCGGTGGAAGGTCATCGACGATCGTCATGTTCAAAATCTCCTTCATTTCATGTAATACACACGAACGAACCAAACGGAAATTTAACAAATTCGCCGACTAAAAGATCGGGAGGATTTTTCGACGATGAAATAGGAGGTAAATACGGCTGTGAAGGGGAGAGCGGAATTTCAGTGACAGAGAGACAGAAGGATTGGGAAATTATCGGAGTCATGAATTCCATACTGGATGAATTAAGACTATTAGCAGATAAAGTTAGATCGGATGAAGAGAACGATGTGGAATGCAGTGAGTGGAGATTCGCAGCTATGGTTATTGACAGGTTGTGTCTGTATCTCTTCACTACATTCACGATCATCTCTACATTTGCTATTCTCTTCTCCGCACCGCATATTGTTGCTTAAATAATTGTCTCTCGATTAATTTAATTACTTTGTGTTGATCTTCTTTCTCTAGAATGGTGCATATTGAAAGATCGAAGACTATTCATTGTATTTCTAAAATTTTCTAAGGAACACCTACTCTCTCAATCGTACCAAAGAATAATTAGTCGAAAAACGAATTGATTTCAATAAAAAGGCTATTTCTTCTTTCGACTGAAAACCTGTTGCGATGAATGAATGAATCAATGCAGACAGTGGCGAGAATAAATGTATGTTTGAGGTGGTTTCTAGTTGCTTTCTTTCCTCATCAACTGAGTTAGTAATTATTTCTCAAATATACATGTATACCTTTCACTGTATCAATTAAAATTTTATCGAACTCAATGAGATCACTGTGTATTGTAACAATAGCATACCAGTACAAATTAACTAGAAGTACTACACAGCTGATGACAAGATAGGATCCCCACCAATGCTGCTGACAATAAGGAAAAACAAAACGAACGTTAACCCCCCATGCTGTTTCTCCGATGAGCCAACATTGCTGGCTCTGATATCAGTAGAATTGCAACTACATTTATTTTCATTTAACTGCCCATCCATTAGAATATATTTAACTCAACAAATAGACGACCGACTGTACCCTGGAGCAACGATGCCTCATATCTTTATCTCTATTCCCGTCCTGCATCTGGACGTTTATCTTAAGACATTTAATCCTAGAGGACTAACCGATGTCAGTGGTCCAGAAGAACAGTCATTTAGAATTCATTATACTGTTTATTTCGGATCTTTGCCGAGTACAAGAATTACGTTTTTTAGAGTTACGTGACAATTGTACCTTTTTTTTAGGAAAGGCTGTTTCTCATGATGTCGCTCACTTATTCTCATCATTAGACGTAGAAACATACGTTTAATTTAGGCTTCAATCAACTTAGATACTGAGGAAGACATTGAAGGGCCACATCCAAAGCTATATTACTGACAGCTAAACAGAGAATAGGAAATTGTGCATTATAAAAGACACCGCTTTAAATTTCATTAGCATAGTTTATGATGAAGAAGGTGAAATAAGACGTGGAGTAAGACAAGGTTGTAGCATTTCGCCGCTGCTGTTTAACATTTACGCTGAGGCAATGATGGAGGAAGCCATGGAAGACTTGGAAGAAGGAATAAAAGTAGGAGGGAATTTGTTACAAGATGTACGATTTGCATATGACCAAGGAATGGTAGCGGGCAGCGAGATTAGATTGCAGTAGATAATGGATAGGCTGAATGATACGGCCCTAAGATATGGCATGAAGTTTAATATAAAAAAGACCAAGGTTATGAGAGTGTCCAATAATAAAGGTGAAGTTAGTATCACAATAAATGGTACGAAATGGGATCAAGTAAGGAGTTTCAAATATTTGGTTCAAACTATAAGCGATGATGGGAAATGTGAGACGGAAATATGCAGTAGGATTGCACAAGCAAAAGCGGACTTTGGTAGTAGAAAAGAACTATTAACAAGAAGTCTAAAGAAAGACAAAAAGATAAAGATAGTGAACACTTTGGTTTGGACCACGCTACTGCATGGATGTGAGACATGGACCTTAAGGAAAGAAGATATTAGGAAACTGGAGGCGCTGGAAATGTGGATTTGGAGAAGAATGGAGAGGATTAGCTGGACTCAAAAGGTTACAAATGAGGAAGTCCTGGAGAGAGTTGGCACAGATAGACAGTTGATAAATGTATTAAGAAATAGGAAGAAGAGATGGATAGGACACATTCTAAGTGGGGGAAGGTCTATTAAAAGAAGTCATAGAAGATAGAATGAAAGGAAAAAGAGGCAGGGGCAGGCCGATATTAGGTATGTTAGATGATTTAAAGACCCACTCATATGTGGAAATGAAGAGGAAGGCGGAAGGCAGAGAAGAGTGGAGGCGTTATGTACCATGGACCTGCCAGTAGGCAGTGCACTAAGAGAGTTTATGATATGCTCATTTTCACTCTGTCGCAGATTGTTATAGAGAATGTGAATCTTGAACTTGTGAATATGTACTAGGAACACGAGAGAGAGAAAGAGAGAGAGAGAGAGAGAGAGAGAGAGAGAACGAAATAGAAAGATAAATAAAGAGAGATGAGAAAAGCATTTAACATTTTACTAATTTGATTTTTTTGCATGAATGCAATTTCTAATATGTAATTTTTAAGTCGTCATAAGCGAACTCCTTAGACTGTGTGAAAATGAGACCAAAGATTGTAAATACGAGTAATTCGATTTGAATATTTGTGCAGCAGATGCCAATTACTAGGCCTTCCAAGTATTTTTTCGTGAAATTGAATATGGCTATAGAATGCGGGGACCACTAATTCCAATCTCTGTTTACCCTTTCACAAAAAGTCCTCGCCACAAAAATTACAAAAAATTACAAAAATTACACAATTAAAATTTTTTTCAAAATCTACTCGAACCTTAACTTCGCTGCTTTATGCGCAAAGTTAAGAATTCTATTTATGATCTGTTGGATCGTTTTTTTCAAAAAGACAATAGCAAAGACCTCACTGCGTGTTTGTCAGTAGCCTATAGGCTACTGACAAACACGCAATAATGTAGGCTGCAATAATTATCCTAAACTAAATGCAATGCATGATCTTTCAAAAGATCGCCTTCAAGTGTTATCATGAAGAGCTTGCTGCAGAAATTTGAGTACGTACTTCGATCTCTCTTATTCTCTCTCTCTCTCTCTTTCTCTCTCGGTCTGTCTCTCACTCTCTCCATTAATTTCATCTTAACATATCTTTTATTTACGGCTCAATCGACCACTAACACGTATTTGAGTGCGATCATATATTGCTCGATTTTTTATAGTTAGGCTCTGCTTGTGTTATCAGTGGTAAGTATTCAGTCTCTAAATCTACTTTCTTGCAGGCATTCTGCAGTGTAAACTACAATTTGTAGTAAGATCAAAATAGACACTTAAAACTACAGTAAAGTTGATCTTATGTAGAACAACAACCGCACAGTATTAGCAGTTATTTAATCTGCTTCCTCGTTCATCTGTGGACTCGTCTCCCAGATTTTAATCTGCATCGTTTTATGGACCTTATCTTTTGCTCGTCAAATTCATTTTGAAATCATGGTGATCTATGCACGGATTCCATGTGACGGAATTAGTAGTAAAATTTATGATAATATTTTGATAATTTTCTCGTGTTATGTTCGAAACACTGAAGACTAGATCAATCGTTAACTGCGATAAAGCCACAACTGACGAAGACAGCGGGAAACTCAGGAGCCATATTGCATTCTCAAGACCACTAGAGAGAGAGACATAGAGAGAGAGAGAGAGAGAGAGAGAGAGAGAAATTGATAACTAAGAATCTTAAATATTTTGCTGATAAATACTGCAAATATCTAATTCGAGAAACGCTTTCAATCTGGATAGATCTGATATTACTTTAGTTTTTTATGTTTTGCTGATAACTGACACAATAACCATAATTGCTCTAAACCAGGGCAACTGTTAAAACTGTCCAGATCAATAAAAGTCTCAACCGATCAATAAAAGTCTCAGCATCCAAAGTAGGATCTGCAAACTGTAGTAGGAATATGGCTAATTGTAAGCGAATATGGTTGTACGTTGTCGTCCATTGTATTCCACATTGTTCTCACCGATGTGTTGCAGACATTAAATGAGCGACACTTCAGAATTTTATCATCTTCACGCTTCCAGGCGTTCTGCTACACAAACAAGTCGTCGACAAGAGTTTGTTAAACTCTTCACCAAAACTGCACAACATTAAAAATATACCTTAATTTACGTTTGTGTACAATTGTAATTTAATTTACATGAATGAAGATTATCTGGAGATTATTAGGGAGATCTTAAACCAAAATAAGAAAACGTAAAAGTTTATTATAATCAATTTTCCAGAAAAAAGAGTCTTTATTCAAAAATGGTATCGTGTATTTATCTCTCTTACTCTCTTTTTATTGGCGTATATCTATAGTGTGTTATATATTTAGCTTGGATAGTTGTATGTATGTTGCATGTATTGCAGTATTGTATGTTGCTATTTGCGTCTATATAAATTATATATCTACAAAACTTCAGAACCTCTTAAATCACGGATTTTGATCGATGATGTGCTCAATATTGGGCGTGAAGCTAAATTATGATGAGTACAACTGAGATCTGAAATTTATTACCAATGTTCCTTATGTTTGTATGAATAATTTTTTGGTATAATTTATATTTTTGCTTTGGTATAATTTTGTTTTTAATAATTTTATTGTCCTAATAATTTTGGTTCAGCTGAGCCCGTTGCTTATTGACAATTTAGTCGAAAGCGGAGCAATAGGTGCACTGTTCAAATTCAGTGCCCTCTCCGTCACTGAAATGCTATCGAGAAGGAAGCCAAACTTGGCTTTAAAGTCTTTACTTTAGCTTTTACTAATGTATTAATTATTAACTAAAATTATGTAAATAAAATGTAGTTTGAAAGATAATAATGCATCAATGGGGACAGTACGATATTTATTTCTGTAGCCCACTTCAAACTCAAGCAACACTGGGAGTCTGGGCCCTCCTGCTGAAGATTTCTGTTTTTCTAATTTGGACGTTTTACACAATTCCTGATAACACGATAAACTTCTGCATGATGGCTCTCGAAAAAACGCTGGCCGTCAGATAACACCATCTTATTTATCACCCCTAAGTTGTCGGAAAATTAATATATTTTCTTGTATTTTAACTCACGTATTTTAATTAAAATAGTTAAATATTTAACATTAAATTTAATTAAATAGATATGTAGAGCTAGTTTAGATTCTGGCTTAGACCTACATCAAATGACATTGGACCATTTTTTTGTCGTCTATATCAAATATCCCCCATACTGGGTCAACAGCTTCAACTGATTTCTGGCCTATTAATACTGTGATGATCTCCAGAGATGAGAATTTAAGGCCAACTTAGTAAAAATGCAACTTAGTTGCTATTGTTCATTTCAAATCAATACCATGCTTTGTTTTCTATAATATTTTATTTAATATAATCGAATATTGATTTTTAAGTTTTAAATTATAGCTTTGATATTTGATGGATATATTTGTTAACTAGTGTCCTTATGTTAACATTGTGTCAAGACTATACACACATTAATAAAAATAACCATAAATTATTAATTATTATTATTATTATTATCATAGACTCCTAATAATCAATATAAAATCATAATTTTTCATAATAATTTTAATAATTAATTCATACTAATAATAATTAATAATTTTATAATCGGCACATCACTAACAGATTCAGTCGCGTTCAATATTCCCATGAAATACTAAGTAGATTCCAAAATGTCTGCATTTTAATAATAAATATTATGGATAAGAAAATATAAAAAATAGATTATGCCTTCGAAATTTAATCATCTATCTTATAGCACAATTTGTTAAGGGATCAAAATTATTAAACAAAATAGAAGAAATTGAAAGCTATTACAATAGTATTGTTATTTCTTCTCATTTTTTGAATTAAAGCTTTAAGTAGAACTATCTATTTGCAGAAAAACAATGAAACCTCTTAATCAAATCCTTAAAGTTTCTAATGTTAACTAGGAGCAGAAAGCTATTGCTTCAACTTAAACGATTTAAAATGGCTGATTGGTACAAGAAAAGTTGCTTACCATCTGTACTTATTGCTGATCTTAAATCTCCGACATTCTGGATGAATGTGCTTCTGGAAGGCATATGTACCACAATTTTACTGATTTCGATATTGCTGGTTATCATAACGAATAACGAGGAGGCGTATAAACCCAACACCTTGCATATCGGTATAACAGTAGCCCTGTTGGTATTTGTGCTGGTTGAGGCTTTTGGCCCACTGTGTGAAATTCATATGAATCCAGCAGTGACCTTGCCCTTATTCATCGCTGGGCGAATAACGCTTACTAGAGGTTTGTTGTTCTAATCACTAAATATCTTGATTTTGAATTAAATGTAGAGCGACAGGTAATTCATGTAAGTTTTTAATGGATGCTCCTGAGATAAACGGAGCGCAACTAGGTTCGAATCTTGGACTAGCAGATAGAGAATAGTCTTTACTACATTGACTGGACCGGTACTTTAAATAATTTACTAAATTGCATACTGGTTTAACTAAAAGTGTCGGCTATCAATATATATATATATATATATATTTATATACATGTATATATATATATATATATATATATATATATATATATATATATTTACCATTATGAGTAGTCATTTTATTCTAATGTATGTTTAGCCTTAATAAATAATCATATCAAAGCTGTAAATTGAGAAATTAGCATAGTGTATTATGTAGATTATGTAGATTATTATGTAGATTATGCAAAATATTACTTATCAGAAAAGACAATTGTGTCCCAGAACCTGACGATGTCATATGTTGAATGATTTTGATTTCAATCAACCCAGGACCCGCCATTTATCTTCTCCGACATGGATAAGACTTCAAGCAAAGCAATCTAACATTAATAACAAAAGTGCAGAAAGCCAGAGCCTATTTTTCCTTCAGCTTCATTTCTCGAAATTCAGACATTGCGAGCTTTGGACTTTGCCCCTGTTTTACATACGAAAAACTCACGTGCTGAAAGCTTATTGATTTGCTATCGATATTATATTGAATTTGACATTACAGTTAATCTTTGTTGCGTTATAAATGTTAGATTAGTATGTTTTGTTAATTATTATTACTTCTCTGTTCTACTTCTGTCAAGTGACAGGTCCAAGTTACATAATCCTCTTCACAGTCCGTTATCGAGCTCAGTGATAACTTTCGCTGATCCACAGGCTTAATCCAATGACTCAGGCTTGATGCCAAATAAAGATTTGGCATCGTTGCCAAATCTTTGCATCAGACTCTGTTTAATCTCCCCTGCGACACATGCAGTTTATGGTTAGTCCAATCTGTATCAATCCTGACATAACACGAGGAAATTATTGATGCCAAATTTACATGTAAAATGCTTCTCTGTGTAGCTGTGGCCTACCATATCATACAGTTGTTGGCTGCTGTATTATCGGCGTTTTGCGGATATTGGTAAGTTATTTGGAAAGATTTTATTTCATTTATTTAGAGCATCAAAACGGAATTGACTAACCTTAGGCATATTAGGATGAAAGATAATCAGTCAGGTTGAAAAGAAGAGATAATATCCAGGCATAAAGACTATAAAGATGAAACATTGAATTCGTTATGTTTTCTAGACGCTCTCATCATTTTATTCTTGTAGGCTAGACAAAAAATAATAATTTGTTAATTCGTCTATTTTAGTTAATGAGCCCATCAATTTTTCCACTCATCGTGTGGCCCTGTAATCTGCTGCGAAGAGCTTTTAATAGGCCTCAACACATTTATTTCGATATTGTCAGAACCTTTGGATAAAATTAGTTAAATCCAGACGTCTCCAATTTTTGTATACTTGCCAGATCATTACTAAATGGCTAATAGGAGGCAAGATTAAGAACCAGCGGTACTCTCATTCGAATTTTCACAAGGAAGACTGAAATCAGCAATTCAATAATAATAAGATTTAACGTTAAATGTTCACTTGTAAAGTAGACTCTAAGTTTATATATATATATATTTATATGTATATATATATATATGTGTGTGTGTGTGTATGTGTATGTATGTATGTATTTGTAGGCTTTCCGAAATCAGCGTTATTAGGTCACTATACATGTATATTAGCTGATTACAGTAAGGCCTATCGTTATTAGATCATTATATATTACATGATAATGTCATGCCCGTCAGCACACATAGGTCGTTGTTCTGCTTATACCGCATAAAAAGTATTTGTTTCAAAGCACTTGACTGTAGAGTGTAAAATGCCTTCGTATACTCAGATTAAGAGTAAGAAGATGTGAGAGGCTATGAAATGTAATTGTTCTTAACCTACTATATTCATGAGACTTATCAGGGATCTAGACTTTCTTAAGTGAGATTTTGACACGGTAAATTTAATTACAGTATAAAGGCCCAGTAAAACATTTTGCAATCATTGTCTTGCTATGCAATAGATTAAAAATTGAATTAATAATCATTTGATTTATTACAAATTAATTATATGTAAATCCACTAAGAATCTTTTAAAAGCCTTTTCGCTATTTTTGTCGAACAATGCCATTTCAGCATTTTTGCTGACTAAAATCTGCTCAAAATGTTAATCACACACCTTGCTCATGAATTTTATCTAAACTACGTAACGTGACATCAACTGTCTGTTGAAATATTGCATATTACCGATTTGTATAATGTAGTATCAAGTACACTGTCTTTAGAATCAGATCTAGGCTTCTACATGCAATTTCAGCGGGACCAGATTTAACAGTATCATTGCAGTATGGAGTAAATCCCTAAAAATCTTTAAAAATCTGTTGCTATAAAATGTGATGAATTAAAGACAATAGCAGTCAATATAATTGTATATCTCAATATACAATTCAGAGTAAGATAAAAATATTTATATAGATTGATGAGTAATTTAAATGTATTTGTTTTGATTTGGAATTCTTTTCATAGTGATTTATCAATCGAATGATAGCAATTATTAATGTACTTAACTGACAAATTAAATGTACATATACGAATAATTTCTGTTAAATTAGCATGACACCTGAATCGTCCAGAATTAATTTTAAATCTTTCGCTCCAGCTCCAGCCATGAACGTAGTACAGAGTATTGCAGTCGAAGCGTTTCTCACATTCATTCTGCTTTTTGTCATCATGAGCGTAACTGATCCATTAAACCGGTCCTCGTCTCAGCTCCCAGGTTTAGTAATTGGATCTGCGGTTGGCCTTGGAGCACTATTATCGGTTAGATATAAATGCTTTCTGTTTCTAAAGTTAAATAATGGATAGTGAAGTGGTTAAATTGTTTCAATAGCCGTGTGATCATTCCAGATGTATATTAGACGCATGAAAAGGTAGATAGCAATTTGTAAAACCATGCATTATCTCTGTGACTGAAAAAGTAGCATTTGTAAACGTTTAGCACTTGTGGATTAGAATTGTTACATTTAACCTTCAAAGAGAGTAGAAGCCAATATTCCTGTAAAAGTAACAGAATGTAGTATAAAATAAAGCAAAATTTCACCAAACAAAACTTATTGAATAGCAATGGTGCAAGCCTTCTTGCAAATTAGGTACAAACTAGCCATTGTTAATCGTAGCACGAGCTATGCTACGATTAACGACTTATCTCTTTTTATTTAATTTAAATTGATAAATACATCCAACAAAACACAGAACAATAAATATTGAAAATTAATCAAGCACAATTTCTTTTCTCAACATTTTTACTGAAGGATGTTTCTAGGCATTGACTGGATTGATCTTGTAAACTTTAAACAACAATATTTGTGAAATGTGTTCCAGGGAACTCACAGTGGAGGGCTCCTGAATCCAATCGTATTTCTGACACCGGCTCTGATCACTGGTGATTATGCTGCTCTCACTGTAAGTATTTCTACCCGTGTTGTGTTAATAATGGAACAACCGTGTACTGCACGTGCCGTAATAGGCGACTGAGCACTGAGATCCAAATTAACGTCAGAATGGGCATTCGGTTGGTGAGAGCCTAGACTCCAGAAATTGCCACAAAACTTCTACAACTAATGGAAAAGCTTTCTATTCGTAACCCGGCCCTAGCTTAACTGGAATTCTAGGGAGATTTTGATGATAATTGTGAGTATTTCTACATTGTTGTGATCATATTACACTACGAGACTTTGCATTAGGATAAAGATTATAACCTTCAACCTCTCTCTCTCTCTCTCTCTCTCTGGCTCTCAGTGCACCTAGCGGCAGGTCCATAGCATACAACTCTTCTAGCCGACTCTCTGAACAACTCTTTCCTTTTCATCTCTATTTAAGAATTTGATATTAAGTCATCCTTTTTCTCGGTCTGCTTGTAACCATTTTATCTTTTGCATACTTCCTTCAATTGTATTTGTCTGCTTATGCTTATATTTTAGATATACTGGATAGGCCCGCTAACAGGTGGAACCTTCGGTGCATTATTCTACAAAGTTTCTGCTTATATCAAATTGAGATTTACATCAAACACTAATATTGTAAAAGGTGAATCAGCAAAAAATGAAGTAAACAGTAAGTGTACCAATATTTTGTAATACTCGGGGTTTATAACTATCTTTGACACAATTGCTGTGGCCCTAGTCTCTCTCTCTTAGTGCACTGCCTACTAGGAGATCCATGGTATATAACGCCTCCACTCTTCTCTGCCTTCCGCCTTCCTCTTCATTTCCATATATGAGTGGGTCTTTAAATCATCTAATATACCTAATATCGGCCTGCCCCTGCCTCTTTTTCCTTTCATTCTATCTTCTATGACTTCTTTTAATAGACCTTCCCCCCCTTAGAATGTGTCCTATCCATCTCTTCTTCCTATTTCTTAATACATTTATCAACTGTCTATTTGTGCCAACTCTCTGCAGAACTTCCTCATTTGTAACCTTTTGAGTCCAGCTAATCCTCTCCATTCTTCTCCAAATCCACATTTCCAGCGCCTCCAGTTTCCTAATATCTTCTTTCCTTAAGGTCCATGTCTCACATTCATACAATAGCGTGGTCCAAACCAAAGTTTTCACTATCTTTATCTTTGTGTCTTTCTTTAGACTTTTTGTTAATAGTTCTTTTCTATTGCCAAAGGCCACTTGTGCTTGTGCAATCCTAATGCATATTTCCGTCTCACATTTCCCGTCATCGGTTAAAGTATGACCCAACTATTTGAAACGCTCTACCTGTTCCAAATTCGTACCATTTATTGTGATATTAACTTCACCTTTATTATTGGATACTCTCATAATTTCGTCTTTTTAATATTAATCTTCATGCCATATCTCAATGCCGTATCATTCAGCCTATCCATTATCTTCTGCAGTCCAATCTCGCTGCCCGCTACCATTCCTTGGTCATCTGCAAATCGTACGTCTTGTAATAAATTCCCTCCAACTTTTATTCCTTCTTCCAAGTCTTCCATGGCTCCCTAGGCATTTTGCCCTAGTATCAGATGTAAATTAATTATGAGAGTGAGTAGAATAACAATATAATTCGGTAGTATTCCTTTGATAACGTTGAAATGGAGTTCTTTGTATCATCTTAAAAAGTCGGTTATGATTAATAATGACCTACAGTCTTCTAGTAATAAAGTGCTTGCAAGACTTGCCAGCTTCGTGTGGAACCTTCCTATGAGTAGGTTTGTTTCTCTGGATGATCAAAGAAATTACCTTGACTTAGCAATTTTCATTATACATTGCTCTGAGAATTTAATCTGAATAAGTTTTATTATTATTAGATCCAGTATAAACATAATTTATCTAATAATATCCACTGCGCTACTGGAATCATTTTCTATCATAGAATCTTCATCGAATACATTAGATTTATTAGGTTTTACTTCGGAAGCCATATTTTTTCAAGCTATAGACGACATAGAGGTGTGCTTAAGGCCTAGTATTTGTGAAGGGGTTAAATTGTTGACTACTGAAAATCGTGACAGTAAGTAAAATATGTACATTGGACCTGGTACTTGGGCAAAATACTATAGAGAGACTGTGAGAGAGAGAACAGGTTATGACGAGGTTTGTAACTCTTTACTGAAATGATAAATGCTGTTGACTGATTTTGTAGGTAACGGAAGAGAGAGCACACGATTGGTATATGACTCTGTAAAGGAAACTCTTTCAATCTTGAGAACCTCAGATATCTAGATATATTTCTTCTTTCCTACCAGCAGTAAACACTATTACTATATGGTCTGAGCCGGTGGCTTATTGGCAAGTTTGCTAGACAGCTGATAAGTTGATGTAGGATTCAATTCCAGTTGCTCTCCACGTCACCGTCACTTACTATTAGTGCAGAAAATCGATGATGAACTTAATTTTAATAACAGTAATATATATATATATATATAGCATTAATAAATGCACTCCTTTTTATGAGTAACGTCCGAAAAATATATTTTCTCTTTACAGCAGGTTATGTTTTATCAGCCGTTTGTTCATATTAAGACAGAAATCCTAAGTAGGCTAAATATATAAAGAGTCTAATACATCTTCTGTAATATGTTCACAACTTATATTCAAATGAGACAATACTAGGAAGCGGACTTTCAGCTGTCGACAATATCGTGCAAAACAATAAAATTTGAGTTTGCATCATTCTATTTCTCAATTGGTGTTTAATGAGATTGTAACGTCTTTTCCTCTTATCGTATAATATTTTGACCCGTGTCGATTATAACAATACACTATATAGCCAGTGTGCAAAAATGCACACATCTAGGAGAAACGGCCACTCTTTAAATTTAACCTGGATTTAAACCCCAACCTCTCAATCCTATGGCGGACGTTCTATCAATGTACCAAATTCCTCTCAATGAATCAAAATCAGAAAATGTCTTATATATGAAAAGGTGTTTTATTTAGGAATTCTAAATATGATGCTGATTCTGCTGCTACTGCTGCTGGTGATGATGATGATAACGCTGATGATGATGATAATGACGATAATCGTATAACATTTTGAATAGTTTTTGTATACTTGGTTAATTTTGTAAAAGTACTGGCCAACATATGTAGATTATCATTGTCTTAATAATTGAATTAAGATATCTGGACATCTTATCAAAAAAATTTAATTGTACACGTAGAATACGAAAAATATCTTTATGCCGTTGTTAGGTACAAATTCAAAAATATAATAGAAGTTTTATTGTCTCATTCTGTAATAAAAAAATAAACCAACCGCAGTCGGTTTTCAATTATTACAAAACCGGTTCGGTCTGGTCTTCATTATCTAGTCTGTCTCTTATTGTTTTGCACAGGACGCCATTTTCACACGACGAAAATTGTAGACTATAAAATTGTATCAAAATTGTAGACTAATCAAAATTGTAGACTATAAAACTGAACAAGTTAACGGTGCCGGAAAATTATCATCTAGTGCGAAAATTAATTAAAGTTAGAAAGTTTGGTAACAATTGATGTAGAACATTGTTTTGCAGCGCTAAAATAGTAACGCGGTAATTCATAGTCATTCACGAATTGCTTGGAATGCAGGCTGATTTAGGCCTACATGTACATACATGTAGATGGCTCAATGTACATGTAACTTGAAATAAGAAATTAGCTTACACGAAATTATTCTAAGAACAGACAAACAAAGCCTCTTAGAGAAATGAATTGAAGCAGTTTCTCGATTGATTCTTTATGAATATTTGTTTCATGAAGGTTTCTATCGCTTCTTTTAACTTTCACGGTGGAACTGCAAAATAACATATCTGCATCAGTACTAAGTGCCATGAGTCAAATTATCATTTAAACAAGAAATATTAAGATCTCATTAATCTTCATAAACTTGTTTTACACTAGTGTTTCGGCAATAATTTATTGTGAAATTAATCATAAGTTTAAAACTTGATTCTGTACATTCAACATATAATTCTTATATTCAATTATCCTGTCAAGTGCTCAGTCTATAAAGGCCCGGTGCTTACTGTTTTCACATGTAAATAAATGTTTTCTTTAAACAATAATAATTTATCATCAAGACAAATCTACCTAAATAAACAGTAACTTGTTATTTTATATGTGTATAGTTATTTGCATTGGAAGAGTTTTCTGTGAAAATGCAAATGTGTACACGCATATTATCACTTACAGTAATCAACTACTACTACTGGCCTTCCTCTTTTGTCTGAAATTTCGCGAAACAATATTTTCCATGTAACGTTTGTTCAGTTGCCACTATTGTAATTTAGTTATCTTTGGCCTACCTCAGCGGTTTAGGAAGTACTAATGATACGGAAAGTAAGCCTGTCTAGCTTTGGGTGGGATTTAGCGCACTTGGTTTAACTACGTCGTAAGCGGTTAGTATTTGAATCAGAGTCCACCTTGCAAAACCTAGTGTTGACAGCTTTAAATGAAAATAGAATCGCCTGGGTGTAGGAAGGTTATTCTTAAATCTGCGCCAATTGCAAACGACGCGCCAGCATTGATTACCATTGACTATCTGTGCTTCCTTACCCTCGGCTGTTAAAAAGCGTTGAAGCGCTGCATGACACATTTTCACAGTCAAATTCTGAACAGGTCATGACACTTTAAAAGCGATGTTCCCTAAAAGGCTTCTGCACGCTGCAAAAATAACCGATAGTCTTTTCAAAACCATCGATATACTAGACAATGCCTGTCTATAATAAAGAACTGTGAATTCATTGTCATCTATTTATACATTATCATTGTCAACATCGAAGGACGTTCGTTCAACCATGGAAGTCCTTCAACTTAGATGGTACGTTTGGGTTGAATTATGGTATTACATACACACTAGATTAACTAAATTAACAAATGAGAATTATTGAAACTTGATTGTATTCAGAATTTCAGAGGCTATGCCTTTGAGCAGAATAGTTCAATTGCCAAGATGATTTTGCTATAATTTAATGTAATTATTTTAATAAGTATGCCTGTGCGGAAATATTAAATATTTGATTTCATATGTCAAATATTGTCCCATGAAATGCGTCTTTATATGCTGGGCTAATAGAAAACTATATACAACATTTTATAATTTAAAAACTTTTCAAGTTTTGTAATTTCTTGGGACCAGAAATATTCGGTAGTTAACCATTTCAGGCTAAGGAATGTAGCGAAAATCCACGAATTGTAGCGTTAATAAACTGGCGGTCTCTTGCGTTTACATGTAGCCCCTTAGATCCATAGATTTACTTTATATGGGTCTATTCTCAAATTCCTATTACATGTATATACTCTCTCTCTCTCTCTCCACACACACACACACACACACACACGCATATATATATATATATATACATGCATATACATGTATGCATATATTTATAATATATATAATTATATATATATATATATATATATATATATATAATATACATGTATATACATATATACACACATACATGGACATGTAATATATACACATGTAGATATATATATATATATATATATATATATAAAGGTATATATATATACATATATATATATACTGTATATATTATATAATATCATATACTATATATATATATATATATATATATATATATATATATATAACATTTCTCTCTTATTATACTGCCTATCGGTAGGTCCATGGTTTATTTCTCGTCCACATACTTCTATCCAAAGCCATTCTCTTCATATCAGAACATGAATTAGGTATCATTAAATATCAAATCGTCTAGTATTCCAAGTCTCGGTCATCCTCCAACCTCTTTACCTTCCATTTTCCGTCAATTACCTCTTTTAGTAAAATCATTCCCTCTCAGTTCATGCCTATGCAGTTCTTCCTTCTGTTATTTATATTTTTTCTAAATTATTATTAGTGGTAGCAGTATTTATGCTAACCCGATTTAGCACGTCTTCGTTCATAATTTTGCCTGTCTATCTGATCTTCATCTGATCTTCATATTACATATTTAAGCAGTGTAAACTCATTAAGACCTATTATAAACCTTCGCATCATTATTAACTATATATAATATATATAATTGTATATTTATGAATTCATTACTAACATCGTTGAATATAACAATTTTTTATATAACTTTACATTTATTCTGCCTCTTTCTAAAATTCAGCCAAATACCAGACCAATTTTAAATAATACTGCTCGCAGTGTTTTCGTCACTTAGCCACTCCATCGATCATAAGTTTAATTTCATCGTAAAACTTATTTCATCCTCACAAAAGTTGCGACGAAACCAAACCTTTTAGCTTTACCTAATTGCATCTGAGATCGTCTCATTGCTTTCTTCAGCTTATACTTCGTCGCCTCTTAGGAAACGCTTATTACACACTAATCAAGACATAACAGAAGAATTATCTGTAATATATTAATAATGTAATAAGTAACAAAGAGCGATAACGAAGGTGACCGTTTACTCAGCATCACGCGCTTGTCTTATTTATTAATACTGCGAGTTTCTGAACGACAGGTGAACAAATGAAAACAAATATTTCTGAGGACGCAGCAGATGCTAGAAGTCTGCAGTAACCTTCGTCGTTTAGTTTTTCTATTCAACTGAGCTCATTAATAACGGTGTACTTTGTCCGCTTGCAGATTTCAATATACCGTTATTAATACAAATATTACAATATGAAGATAGCATGATAAGCTGGAGAGGATAGGTCTTTAGTATTATAAGTTGGATATGACTTACTATAAGGGGATGATGGTTGGCTAACGGATGTACAAGGAGGAAGAATGCAAGAGAAACTAGAGGAAACAGAGGCATGGCATACTGGATGATCTGATAACAAATTCATATTCAGAATTGAAAAGAAAAACTGAGAATAGAATTGGTTGGAAGAGTTATATACCGTGGACCAGCCGTTAGGCAGTGCACTAGAAGAAGAAGAAGAAGAAGAAGAAGTATAATAAGATATCATTTATATCAGGTAAGCCGTCTACTGATAGTGAAATGTCCGCAGAAATGTGCATAAAATTTATCAGTTAAAGAACCGAATATTATCGCGTAAAGGTAGGGAACGTAATGTTACCGTTGCAACAAATTAACTAGTTTCTGAGATACGTGTAGAGATGTGTTTGAGTTTGCGTCTGAGGGTTCTTCATACTTTCAGATATTTTTAATGTTCTTTAAGAACAAGAATCAACCGATCATCCTTCAGCTACATCATCTAGAGACGATGTAAAACTAAATCTAAAATTGTGCCTGATTTAGTCCCTGCCTGATTTCTGCATAGAGGATTTTCACAATAAACTGAAGAATTTACAACAAGATGAATCATAAAGTAGAGAACGATTGTTCTATTACATCAACCTGTTGAGAGTGCAGGCTGATTGATCTGAGCATTTCAGCGCCCTGTGTGATCCAGGGTCCTTTTCTATAGCTATGGTTTTGTAGAATAGTTAATGAAAAGATATACATATTTAGACATTTGGTTCACAGAGATACAGTTTGAATTTTTGATTAATTGTTATATGTAGGCTGATCCCGTTCTGAACCTTGTTCACGCTTCAATGATTTCTTTCAATGCTGAATCATGTGATGTTTAGGCAGCCCCATGTTTGGTTCTATCTATAAATAACGCTTCCTATAAAGTGCTATCATGTTCGAAATGCAGCTGCAGTTTGCGCAGTGAGTTGCAGGTGCTTGGGTTGCTTGACATATAGTGTATTGAAAGATATTAAACATACAGTGACTGCTGCTTTAGCACAGGTAAATCTGATGATAATATCCTGTTCTCACCAGAACAGCACATTCGAATAATTATGACTTTATGATAATATTTAAATAATAAGTTAGTTTGACAATCAATCAATCAATCAATCAATAAGAATTTAACGTCCGTTTCCTCGCCATAAGGCAATGTCAGGGACGTCTCTTGCAGACTCTACACAAACAGGCGCCAAAGCACCACACGATGACGACTGAGTACACAGAGACCACAAGAGATAGCGAGATCAAAACAGTGTAAGTCCAAGATCCAAGGTAAGCGGGTCAAAATTTAGACCTATGGCGGAAAGAGATGGGAATTTAGCTTGCCAAGGAAAGTACCAATACAATTACAAGATCGAAGATCTTGTGGTAGAGAGTTCCATATTGTCGGAGCAGAAAACATGAAGGAGCGTCTGCCCATGGCAGATTTAATATTTGGTACAGTGAGAAGGTTTTTACTAGAGGAACGAAGACTATGAGAGGGTTGATAGATTGATAAAAGATCAGATAGATAGGAAGGTTTACCATAATTTAAACTTCTGAAGGTCAAGGAAGCAGTCTTAAATTTTATACGCTCGGATACTGGTAGCCAGTGCAGTGTCTTAAGAAGAGAAGAGGCGTGGCATTTGAGTATTTTAACATTACAGACGACTCGAGATAGAGAATTTTGAATTTTTGTTTAATACACTGTTGGAGACGAATTACACAAGCCTCATCATATGGCTAAATATAATATAATAGGAATTAGCGTATTAATACACAATTGCAATATTTATATAAGCACTAATACTTGTACAGTGCAATAGATTAGTTCTTTTATTTTCCTGATATACATTATTAGTGTAATATTTTAACCTCGTTCATGCAAATGCCTGAAAATGTATTGGTAAAAGGTCCAATCGACAAAATTGATAATAGTGCTCAAATTAACTCAAATTGAAATTCAATGATCTTACTATCAAGAAATATGTGAAAACACTATTTAAAATTATAGTCGTTATACTCCGGATTATCATAATAGAGAAGGTATAGCAACATTACGATTTATGGCTGTATTTACATGTATGCGCAATCCCTTTCCCATGGAATTCCAGTGAGCTGTAAAGTCCAAAGTTAAAATAACTACAGTGTACATTACGGTTTTGGTATAATTATTTAAGTAATTTATTCATTTAATGCATCGCTTTAAGGTGAGGCAAAATAGCTACAAAATAAATTATTATATAATACTATATTGCTATCACGCTCATTTTAGTTGCATTTATAAAGATACTGTATTTACAGTATTTCCGTATAAGTATATACTGTAATCACCGGATTAGAGATGTTTTGAGCTTATTTTATTCTTCAGACATAATGATATACTCTTAATGTATTATATATTATCTTCAAACTATTTGTAGAGAAGAACCTCGTTTTTACTTATTTTGGTTATGTTTACCTTGCTGTGACTATCCTTACGCCATCTTAGCAAAGCAATGTATGCAATTAAAGTAATCACTGCTAAACTTCCACAATAATAGTTGTGAAAGCAGTAGTATATGTACATGTAAGTATTATGAAAGTTTAATAAATGTAGTACATAATTGTTACCGCCATTTATTATAACTATGCTTAAGGTATCAATCATTTCTCTCTAGTGTTCTGCCAAGCGGCAGGTCCAAGGTACATATTCCTACACACATACTGCTTTTCACGCTCCATATAGAGCGCACCATCGAATTAACGAGTTATTCCATTCAAAAATGGTTATGACTTATTCACACTTTAATGTCGCTTATAGCTTGGGAATAATATTGCTTCTGAGGTATCAATCATATGAGTTAACTCCAGAACAGTAACTCTATAACAGTTACTGCATGATGAATTACATACCAGTGACTTACACGTAAATTACTGTTACTAGTAATTCTTTGTGACAGTAGCTCGAGTGTATCGAATTGTCTTGAAGAGAAGCCTTGGTCTTCTGAACCTTGACGTTAAACGCACTACAACCTACAATCATATAGAATAAAATTTAAATTTGAATCACATAGAATGAATTTTATTATACTTTAAATTTTATTAATTTTGATGTCCCTGACATCATCCTTGTATGAGGAAAAGGACGTTAGACCTTTATTATTCTTATTATTATTAAACATTAAATAACTTGAAATTTTGCTCCGCAGTGTCTCGACAGACTGAAGATGTCCGGTTGGTTTAAGAAGACCTGTTCACCCTCCGTGCTGCTGGCTGACATCAAGTCGCCGCTGTTCTGGAGGGACGTGTTCCTGGAGTGTGTGGCCGCCACCACCCTGCTCACCTGCATCATGCTCGTGCTCGTCACCAACAACGAGGAGGAGTACAAAAAGAGCACTCTGCACATCGGCATAGCAGCCACTCTGCTCGTCTTCGTTCTCTTCGAGTCGTTTTCTCCTGTTGGCGAGATCAATATGGACCCAGCTATATCGATTGCTTTGTTTATTGGAGGGCGCATCACTTTAACAAGAAGTAAGTTTTATTTTTATAAGAATAATAATAAAAGTTTAACGTTCGCTTCCATATACTGTACATGGATTATGTCAGGGACATGGATGATGTCATGGACGTATACGAAAACATTGATATATGTACATATGCTAACGTAATATTTCAAATTTTGTACGACTCTTATTAGTTACACAGGCCTACGCAATTATTTAACTCCTGTTACATTCATAGTCTACAATAGAAATAGAAAGTAAATATAGTTGATGTGAAATGGGTCCATCGACCAACCAATTAAACATCTTTTAATGGTTGTGTCTTCATCAGTTCTTATTTCATTACTGCAATAATATGTACATTTTTTATTTAAAAAATGTAAGGTAGCACATAAAAATTATACTACTGTGAAGCTACATAATTAACTATAGTCTTAATGATATTGATACATTTCCCCGTGTTTTGTCCGGATTGTATGAAGAATTGACCAACCGGTGACTGTACGTGTCAAAGTAGGCGACCAAAGCACTAAGATTCATACCAACGTCAGAAAAGACATTCGGTTGATGAGCGCCTAGGCTCCAGAAATTGCTATACAAATTTCAACGAATAGAAATCTCAAATAGGGGATAGGCTGGTGGTGTAGTGTAGGACGGAGAGGATTCGAGACCGTCTATTTGTGCCCAACCCTGATTAAACTGGGATTCAATGAAGGTGATGATTATGATGATGTCTTAATGATATTGAAGCAGCCAAATGAATCTAAACACAAAATTGGGTAATTTGTGACTACCGTAATAAGGAGGCTTTTAACTGTTGAAATAATTTCATGCCTGAATGTTATAGCCAATTGTTAAATATTGTTAAGTAATTGAAAATAACTAGTTCATAAGTTGTTATTTTGCATGTGTTGCAGCTGTTACTTATATAATAGTTCAAGTTGTGGCTGCGCCATTAGCAGCAGGCGTTGGATACACGTAAGTCAAATTTCTCTTTGTAGTTTTCCTCTTCATGTCCACGTATGAGTGGATCTTTAAATCATCTAACATTCCTAAACTCGGTCTTCCACTGTTTCTCTTTCTTTCTATCTTTTATGACCTCCTTTAGTAAACTCTCCTTTTTTAGAATATATCCTATCCAGATCTTCTTCCTATTTCTTAATGCATTTAGCAGCTATCAATGTGTAACAACTCTCTATCCTGGAAGTATGACATGTTTCTTGTAAATCCGAATGGACTTGCAATTTTAATTGGAATTATACTAAATTAATAAGTATAATGAATAAAGCAATAAAAGTTTAGAGAAATAAAAGTAATTAGCAACCTTGGTAGGTCAGTTACAAGTAAGAAGAGAATTGATTCGTTAACAATCGACGCGTAAGAGATGACACAAAATGAAATTAACGTTAACTCCAATTTGAAATTAATTTTTATTTTAATTAAATTATGTGAATTTATATTTAATCCACATGCAGTTTTGTGCTAAGTGAAAGTAAGTAGTAAGAACTTTGAGCGGGAAAACAGTTAGAAAATTTGAAAAGAGCTCAAAATCAAGTTGATTATTAATGGGAAGGCCTATCTCCTTTGCGATATTAAAACATAAAAGATATTCGTTCTAAATTTTACATTTCACATTTTACATCTCACACTTTACATTTGATATTTAATGGAAGGCTACGATTTAGATCATAATATCATATGTACATATATGTTACGTTTCCCTTAGGTTTTGGGAAATGGTAGATTTGCAATATATATCATTTTTAACTTTATTGATTATAGCATTAAACCAGAGTAATAGGTTAGCATTATATAGCAGTAAAAGTAGGTTATGAAGTGATTTGTAATTGGTAGACAAGCAGTGCATATTTGGCATATTCTACAGATGCTGGACCCAAAAAGAAACGTATACGATGAAAGTTATTATGAATGGTAGTATCTTTACTAAGTAGCCTAACTTTTCTCGTGGGTTCGAATCCAAGCCGCGCTGATCTGAGAGTAAAATCTCGGACATTCACTGGACTGGTTATACGGGAAATGGTATAAACTGCCTAACGGTTTAAACATTTGGTATTAAATGTGATGGACATCAACATAGTTGATCATTTTACTATAGTGCATGTTTAATTTGCGATTATCTCGCTGAAGCCAGTGGCGATGTCGGTAATGTACTCGACAGCGGAGCAGTATGTGCGGGGTTCAAATCCTGTGCTCGCCCGTCACTGACATCGCTTTCGAGTGAGGAAACTGACGTTAACATTAGCTTTACCAGCTTTATCTGTTTTGTCGTGGCTCATGTTCAGGATGACACCTGAGCCAGCCAGAATGAATCTTACAGCTCTCAATCCCTCACCTCACATGACCTTGACCCAAAGCATCATGGTCGAGGCCTTCCTCACCTTCCTCCTCCTCTATGTTGTCATGAGCGTGACTGACGGTAAGAATCACAAGAAACATCCTCTTCCCGGACTCGCCATCGGATCTGTCATAGGACTTGGAATCCTACTGGCGGTAAGTTTTTAACACATTTAATCAATCTTATAGGGTTTAACGTCGCATTTCTCGGTTGAGGCGACGTTAAAGAAGAAGAAGATGATGATGTTGATGATGATAACGATGATGTTAAGACGATGGTCTTGAGCCTTACACTGATATCCTGGGTTGTGCTGACCTTGGATCAGCTGACAAATCCATTGGATCAGTTTTATCATTAGCACTGAATGAATAATAATGGAATTGCGGTGGTCTAATTTTATTTATGATGTCATGGATTGCTTTTCTACTGCAGTTGTTCCTATTGTTGCTCTCGTTGTCCCGTTGCCTTGACTGCGAAAAATACGTATCAATATTAAATTGTATCAAACAAACTGGGATGTGTAAATATAAATAAATTGATATAATATGTTAATATAAATAAATTTATTACTAATCATTTCAGGGAACCCACAGCGGAGGTCTACTGAACCCCATTGTATCTCTTGCCACTGCCTGCATCAGCGGAAACTTTAACAATCACGTGGTATGTTTTATTTACAGTATATATTCAGTGCATTGTTGCAAATTAAATTCTTTTTGTCGGACGTTTCGTTTGGCGAAGGATATAGATGATATTAAAAATATATAAAGAATATTTATTCTCAAAATCTTCTGATTAGTCAACCGTTTTCAATAGACAATTAACAATAATTAATATTAATCATTATATAGTTATAGTGGAAATAATTAAACATAGAAGAATGTCTCTATAGCTCACTATATACGTACATCATGTAACGTCATGAAATTTAAATGGTTGTTCCTGAGATTTTGGGATCAAATCAATGTAGAGCTAATTAGGGTGTAAAATCTCGGACATTCAAAGGACAGGTAACATGAATAATTGGACTTATGGTTAAGAATGTGGCAGTAAAATGGCAGATATAATTCAGATGATCATTTCACTGTAGTGTGCTTAAATTAAGTTTATATGAGTAAAATGACAAATATGAAGACTGACAATCTTAAATCTTCATCACATACTTCCTTAATTCCCAGTTTGGCTAGGGTCGGGATTAGGCATTGCTGTAGCTATTTCTGGAGCCTATGCGCTCACCAACCGAATGCCTTTCTTACGTTGGTGAAATATAATCAATACAATACTGACAATACTGAAATATTATCAATGAAATGCTTTAGTCATCTGACGAAATCTCTATTCTATTATTTTTAAATTTCTATATTTGATTATTGGAATATTTGTAATTATTTCTTTAAAAACTATATGTTACTTCTACATGCCATTAACGTATGCGCACTCTGTTCACTTCTATATTTTTCTTATTTTTATATCTCAAACTTATGTTTTCTTAATCTATTATTGGTTTTACTGGATTTGTTATGTTTTCTTAATCTATAATTAGATTTACTGGATTGGACCGGTTTTAATATATTATTAGATTTACTGGATTGGACCGGTTTAAATATATTATTAGATTTACTGGATTGGACCGGTTTCTGGTGGTGTGGCCGGCGCCAGCTTATACAACCTTGCTCAACTGATCAGGAGCAAGTGTGAGGAAAAAACAAAATTTGAACTCCCTAGACGTGTGCGAGACGACGAGAAAGGTAGGTTCACTTGAATAAGTTGAATTAGAAGATACTTAAACAGAAGATACTTAAACAGAAGATACCAATGCATGGTCCAGTCGTTCTCTAAATCTTTGAATTCTATTAGGTCACCATATGTTCCGTTGATCAAGTTAGACCATATCAGTTGAGCAATGTCATCTTCCTCATTCATGTCATCTCCTTCAAATTCCATTCACAAATTGTAGAATGGGATTTGAATGCTATAATAGGCCTGTCGGTTCACTGTGGTTCTTGTTGGATCTATAAGCGATCGATGAAGGTCGACAATTACGAATGGGCCTATGTCCAAGTAGCATTTATGATATTATTTATTTTAAACTCATTAAGACATATTAATGTTTGTCGATACTCAGCTGACCTTCATGGAAGCATTTTCATGCTTTCATGCATCGGAAATGCTTACAAAGCAGAGCATATTGGTTTATAATAACATTATTTTATACTTGCAAAAGTTAAATGCTACATATTTTGCATTAAAGAAAATTAACTATAATCTGTCTAGCGAAACTATACTCGTATCCTCCAGCATAACATATAACTAATTTAAGAAACTTTTTATCTATTCATTTGCCTTGTTGCGGAACAGGTTGCTTGCGGCGAGCTCTCTATTTGCTCCATTATTAAAGATAGTCGACCAACAAGTTAAGGAAATGCGCCAAATTTGTATAATAAATTCGGTGCAAATGAAAATGAAGTTGAGCATCCATTCTCAGCTTATTGAAATATTCGCATTGGCCTGCTTTTTGAGCCAGCGGATGTATCAGACGCCTGTTCTTTACTTGAAAAACCAAACGTCTGGAATGTTCTGTTCACATTCTGACTCCCGCTAAGATTGTCAACATGGTAAACATTTGCAGGATTAAAAATTATTGTTGTTGCAACAATTTTCATTCTTAACAAGATTTATTAATGTAATTCTAAATGTTGGTATTTTTATCTGATTTTATAATGTAAAAAAGAAAGAATAGGAAACATTTTACATCTATAACTGTGCCTTAACGAAATGAAAATTTCGCTTCCCATCTGCTTGTGCATAGAAGATTTGCTCTAATTAGACTCAAAGAAATCATTCATTGTAATCTCAAATACCTATAACATTTTTCTAGTTAAATCAATGCATCTAATTATCAAACTGATGGTAAAAGTGAATAACTAGAGACATAATATTTTTATTTTGTTATACTTTATAGCTAATGCAATGGATGGATCAGATATGGCTGAAGAATTTTTAAAGAAACCGAATAAAGAAAATGACTACTAGAAATCTCGATAACACTTCACGACGGAAGCAACAACAACAACGGATCGCTACTGTTGACCATGACGACTTCGAGTACTAATAATTGCACTCTCAAATTGACTGTCTCTTTCTCTGTAGTGGTTTCTGCCGTATAGGATTTGTGGCATTGGCAGTTTGCTCTACACATATGAAATATGTTAGAAATTATATTTTATCGTTGTCTGCAATAATCTCTAAATTCCTATATGACACTGATATACATCATAAAGCTCTTCAATTTTTGCATTAATCTCAGAGCTTTGTTGAATTACATTCTGTTCTTCTAGTGCCCTGCTCAACGGCAGGTCCATGACATACAACTCCTCACATTTCTGTCATGTGTCTTTCTCTTTATATCAACATACGAATAGGTTATCAGATCATTCAGCATCACAAGTCTCGATTTACCTCCAACCTTCCTTTCATGCGTAATTTCTTTTGTTTCCTCTTTTAGCAAACCATCCCCTCTCAGACCATGGCCAATAAGTTCTTCTTTCTATTCCTTATGGTATATATCAATAGCCTATTTTTTCCAACCCTATTCAATGCCAATTCGTTGGTAATTTTTTCAGTCCATTTTTCTTCTATTCTTCTCTGAAGCCAAATTTCGAGCGATTCAGCCAGTGTTTGAATATCCTAGTTTCGTAACGTTCATGTTTCACTGCTGTACAAGAGCGTGTTCCACACTAAAAGTTTTACAATATCTTTCTTCTTGAATTTTTTTCAGACGTTAGTAATTCTTCCCCCTTACTGAAGACCTCTTTTGTGTGAGAAATCTGCATTTTATTTCCATCTCACCGTCTCCCGTCTTCTGTTATCGTGTGTCCTAAATTTCTGAAGTTTTTTACATGTTTTAACCTTGCAATGTCTATTTCTATATTGAATTTTCCTCCGTTTCTAGACTCTCTCATCACTTTTGTCTTCTTGATATTAATCTTAATTCCATACTTTAATGCTGCAATGTTTAGGCCATCAGCAATTTTCTGTAAACCCGCTTCGCTACTAGCAGTCATACATTGATCATTGGCATTTCTTAAATCTTTCGTTATTTTTTCTCCAATTTATTCATTCTTCTGTGTTTTCCATGGCTTTCATTATCGGATCCTTTCCATAAATTTTAAGTAGAAATTGTGCCTTTTCTTACTCCCCGTCCAATTCCTTCTTCTTTCGAACTGCTTCTGTAAAACTTTGATAATTCCTTTTTGATTCAGGTAAAGATTCATAAATAATCTTCTCTCTTCAGCCCTCTCTAGTTGCACTCAACATTCCTGACATATTTACCCATCAAAGTCTACAAAGTATATAAAAACCTCATGACCCTGCTCTAAGCTGCCTTCACAATGACTTACATTATCCCCGTACAGCTTCTCTCGTACCACGTCCTTTTCTACATCCAAGTTGTGATTTACTTAACATTATTTATGCCTTTGATTAAAATTGCGTTCGTTTATTGTTTTAGTAACACTTTTGCAATGAAATATGCCTGCTAATTTGTGAATAATAAGAGATAAAGAGAGAGAGAGAGAGAGAGAGAGAGAGAGAGAGAGTAGAAATTGATATGGAAGTAGCGTAAATGTATTTTTTCTCTGGCTCTATTTTTCATCAACTCTAAAATTAATGGGGATGAGTGAAATTGCGATGCTTGAAAAGTTTGGTGTTTTCGGGTGCCGATGAAAAGGACGTTAAACTTGTATTGAATAGATTTATAACTATGACGTTGATCTTATCTACTTATGACACTTATCTACTTGCATTGAGAATTTACTAATGTTTGCTTGTAAGTTTTGCTTTGGATTTGTAGTCTTTTGATGCGCCTTGTTCGTCGTCGGTTTTTGCAAATGCATGCGTCTACAATTTACCTACTAATACCAGCAATGATCCGCTACAGAAGCTTCTGGCAATGGTTCATTCTTTCTGAAAAAGTAAAATTTTTATTGCCTATGATATGGGAAAAGCTTCTGACATTGCAATCATGCTGGAAAATAAAGGCAAATTTCTGATTGATGTTGATATGGACAATGATTAGAAACAACAACATAACTATCTTGGCTGAAGAATTAAGCGATATTTAATTTAATTTAGCTAATAACGCGTGCTTCGCTTATTCATTGTTTACTAACTATGATGCAAGTTGATACAGTCTAATTTGTTTAGTTAATTTTCGCAATTAGCGCAGTAATTGAAGTGTCTCGCTTAATAATGTTTCTGTATTTGTATTTGTTATTAATATATTCTTGGGCATAGTAATCTTAGATGTGAGACAGAGTAAAGAGAAAGAGAGAGAGAGAGAGAGAGAGAGAGTGAGTGAGAGAAAAAGAGAGAGAGGGGGAAAGAGAGAGAGAAAAAGTGACATACAAGCAAAACAAAGAAGGAGGGAGAGAGAGAGATAGCGAGATAGAAAGAGTGTAAGATGAAGAAGAGAGAAAGAGAGAGCGAAAGCTTTACAGAGAGATAGACACTAACCCAAAAAGAAATAAAGAATGAGAGAGAGAGAGAGAGAAAGAAAGAGATTCAGACGAAGAGTGAGAGAGAGAGAGAGTAATAGAGAGTGGAACAGTGCGATAGTTACAATATCACGATTGTGTCTATCGTTCAAATTCAAATAGCTGATAGAGACAATTCAAGAGAGAGAGAGAGAACTATGTTTATTTCGATACACTAAAAATATGCAGTGACATACACAAACAAGGCCGTCAAAGAGGTTACAAGTAACCTATCTAGTTGACCATCCCTCAATCATACAAATAGAAAAATAACTAGGCAATCGAAATAAACCTGAAATACAAGTCAAATAAATTCTAGTTAATAAGAAAAATGCCATAGATAATTAAACAAGATAGCCCAGTATACGATTTCAACGAACAAACTAATCAACATAATCAATGTTGAAACGCACTCAACAAATCCAATCCCATAATATTGTATTATTACAGATTAATTTAATGCCTATGACAATGAAACTTATAATAACAGTGAACTAAAGTAGCTCTTTAATTTGGCTACAAACGATTTAACCGAGTGAGAATTACGTATCACTGTAGGGATTTTGTTCGATTCCAAAATACAATCATAAATATAGGATTTAAAAAAGGTAGGATTAGAATTTGTATATATGTATAATTAGTGCTAGATAGCCTGGTATCATAAGGATGACTTAACTATAGAGTGCTGAAAATATCTCTAACGGCTATCGACATTACACCATTATAATTGAGACTCTTATAGATAATTTTACAGACAGATAATTTATAAAGTTGATAAAGTGGTAGAGTGCCATAGTTAATGGATAATTGATTAACATGATAAAATTTATGCTGATTTTGCAAGGTTCTTAGAACTCTATTGCAAGAGATTTGGAGTGGACGTAACAGATTTAAAGAAGTTTTACCATAAATTTCAATTCCATATTGAATTCTTGAATGAATGAGGGCAAAATAAAGATCTCTGCGACAGTTCATGGGAATTACGTTTCTTTGTCTGTAGAGCATACCATTTAAACTATTCACCTTTGAGACTAGAAAATTAATGTGATCTTTAAAGGAGAGTTTGTCATCAAGTAGTATTCCAAGAAATTTCGTAACATGAACCCTATTAATTAGGCTGTTATTTAGTTTGATGCAAAGATCATTAGATTTAAAAAAACTATCGTCGTCAATTTTAGGATGGAATAATATATACGCCGATTTTGTGCAATTTACTGTTAATCGATTGAATTGGAACTAGAGACTTATTTGCGAGCAGACCAAATTAGCTGGCTGGTACAATTCAATAAGATTTTTACCTGCTACAAATAGATTTGAATCATCTGCAAAAAGTTTTCAATACGCATTTGAACAAGCATACTGCATATCATTCACATAGATTAGAAATAAAAGACGACCTAAGATTGAGCCTTGAGGAACGCCAATTGATAGCTTCTTTGTGTGGGAAGTATATTCACCAATAACTGTGAATTGCTGCCTATCAGAAAGGTAAGATTTATATAAGTCATAGGCTCTACCTCGTATACCATAATTATTTAGTTTATATAGCAGAATACTGTGATCAACTGTATCAAAGGCTTTACTGAGGTTTAGAAAGATACCCAGTACACGATTGTTTTTTAGCATTTTCAGTCTTTATCATATTCATACCACTAAATAAAGCATCAATTGTAGAGTGGCCTGTCCTAAAACCAAATTAGTGTTCATATAGAGTATTAAAATAGTTTAAGAAATCAATAGTACGTTTAAAAATTATCTTTTCAAATATTTTGCTCAAAATATTGAGCAAAGATATAGGTCTGTAATTTTCAATGTCATCAATATTACCTTTTTTATGAATCGGAAAAGAAATATGTTAGATTGATCAGAATATTAAACTGTAGTTAATTTAGTTAATTTTAAAATATTAATTTACATAAAATGATATATATATATATATATAAAGCTAAGGTTAACGACAGTTTCCTCACTCGAAAGCGACGTCAGTGACGGGCGAGCCCAGGATTTGAACCCCGAACATACTGATCCGCGGTCGAGTATCTTACCGACTTCACCGCTGGCTCCAGCCATATATATATATATATAATGTATATATATATATATATTTGTATATATATATATATACATGTATATATATATATATATATCTATATATAGAATTTTATGTTATATATAGGCCTATATGCATGTATATATATATATATTATGTATATATGTATATTTTTGTATATATATATATATATATATATATATATATATAGAATTTTATGTTATATATAGGCCTATATACATATATATATATATATATATAGATATATACGTATATATATTAATATATAATACTATATATATACATTTTATATATATATATATATCTATCTATATATATATATATATATATATTAGGTGTTAGAGTTACAATTTAAAACTTAAGTTCTGAATGTATGTACATGTATATACTTTTTGCAGCAGAGTATTTCAATGCTATTTACCCATAAATATGCGTTACTTTGAATCCTACGGTTCCTTTCACTAACCGAACTCCGCCGGGTTAGCCAGAATCGGCTGCCAAATTGTCGTCTGCTTTCATTTGTTCGGTATCGTTGTTATAATAGGACGCATAAAGTTACCTGGAGCTTACACAAAGGAGTATATGATAATAGTTCAATATCCGAAAACTCTTCAACAAAGTTCGCAAGCGCAAGGTGTCTAGTAATAGTAACAACAATGCAACCATTGTGCCCTAGACACTACTCATCATTGTTATAGTTTATTATCACTCAAGTAATTTTACTAAAACTTAAATATGACAATAAATATGACAATTACTAAATACAAAAATAACATTTGTATAAAAAATAAGTGCTTACAATTAACCAATGGAATTGAGCATTCAATCAACTGTTGAATAGACCAAAAGTTCACTGGCCACGAATTAAGAGACAGACTGCTAAAGAGTATCTGAACTTGTCACCTCCTCATATTCATCTCAAATGTCTTCTTTTACCATTCTATAATGTGTACTTTTGTATTGCATACCAATTAGAATGTTATATTCATACAGGTTTAGTGGTTTTCTTTAGTGTTAATGATGCTATATTCTGGGTGCTAGAATTCTCCAAAATAAGTTACGGTTGAATTGTTGAGACTACTTGATTTCCTTTCAAAATAAGCAAAAGGTATTAAACCTATATAAAATAGGTTTAATAATATTTTCCATATTTTGAAAGTACGCAGAAAAGTAGAGATGGTAGTCGAGTACAAAGCCTTCGAGAATTCTAACTTTGAATTATTTTTCTTCATTCAACGATCTCTTAACAGAACAACCAAGGTTGAGTATGTTATTATCATGGCCATATTTGATTACACTTGACGATTTGCAAATTACTTAAACAAAGCGAAAGGAAGATTTAGCTTGGTTGTTTTAAGAACCATTTTGAATGGACTCGGTAGCTTACAATAATTGTTGTTTCTTTGTGGATATTTTAAACTAGTCTTTAAAAGTATATTATAACGAAATAATCATCCATGATGATATCTATCACTTTCAGCATCAAATTTTTTATACTAGTGGAAAGTCTATGGATAATTTTATTTTTCATGTTATAGTCATGTTCAATATTTTACTCTTCAATAAAATATAATCGCCCGTGAATCGAAACAATCAGTAAAAGAAAAATTATAAAAAAATAAACACCCATTATAGTGAAACGATCAACTAAGGTGATATCTATCACTTTTAATATTTTTCGTATAATCAGTCCAGTGAATGTCCGAGATTTACTCTCAGATCAGCTAAATATATTTAAATATATTAAATATGATTAAATATAAGATAATTAAATTAAAAAGATCACTTCAAGCAAGATACTCTACTAACAACATGCTATTGTTTTAAATCCTCGAATCTAGGAAACTAGATTCTAAAGGTGACGCCATATGCTCCTGAGCTTGATGCTAAACTGCATTTTAATAAATTTTCTCCATTTTACAACTTCAATCTAAAATATTTTCATTAATCTTCTAGCCATATTATCCACGTCACCAATGCATGACGCTTTACTGAAACAAAAATAATCACAATAGTTGTTAACAGACAATTCACATAATACCTTCCAGCAATAGGTTCCATTCACAGGAAACGAAGTTAAGAATTAAATCTTTATTGGCGGATAAACTCTTCTACAGGCAGAATGTCTTGTGGTACGAGTTGCAATGACAACGTGTGGTAAGATTTGCTTCACCACGGAGTAAATTCTGGAATTAATTGATGATTTGAGTTTACAATTTTGATAAAAAGAGTTAAAGCTAATGTTAACGTCAGTTTCCTAAATCGAAAGCGATGTAAGTGACCTGAGAGCCCAGGATTTGAACCCCGCACATACTGATCTGCGGTCAAGTACCTTACCGACATTGCGACTAGATCCAGCCAGTGACGATGTCGGATGTCTCTTGACGATGTCAATGGCTATTTAAGCTTGAGAGCTTGGAAAGTAGGCTAACTGCTAAAAATGTTCAACCACAATTCTAACTGAATTAGAAATTACTAAGAAAACTGGAATGCTGAACTTATAACAAACACATTAGAGTGATCATTATCAGTATACAAATAGATAAGACAAAAGAATTCTTTTACGTTTGCATTCATTTAATGTCCACATCGTCTTAGTGTCTATATAATCATATAAATGCTGTTTGAAGTAAACTGTACACCAGTATAAATACGATACCATTTTAAAACAACATAATTTAAAGGGTTACGAATAGAATAATAAGGCTATGTTAAAATTTAACACGCGAATATAAAGTTTTTATATTATATGTAAGATTATATGAAAAACTTTCGAATTGTTAGACACTCGAATTAATTATTGAACTATCTAACTATTGAACTCGAAATTGGAATAGGCCTATTCTATTTTCCCTCGTTCTCTTTAACTTGTAACATTATTAAAATCTCACTCCTATCTCTATCTCTAACGATGTAGCCTATATCTCTATCTCTTATATCTCTATCTCTATCTAGCTATATTTATTTCTCTCTTTATCTGTACCTCGTCAATCTCTCTCTCTCTCTCTCTCTCTCTCTCTCTCTCTCTCTCTCTCCTAGCTCTTATACATTTCTGCTATCTCATATCTCTCTGTCTCTCTTTCTCTCTCGCTCTCTGGCTTTCTCCTTCTACATCTAACTCTCAGTCTCTGTGTCTCTATATATACCGTATATATATATATATATATATATATATATATATATATCTTTCTGTCTATGTCTCTCTTTATCTCTCCATCGATCTCTTCTATCCATATGGATCAGATTAGCTCTCCATTATTCATCGCTTAAAGCATGTAATCTCAAAGATTACATGTTTTGAGCGGATTCAATGAAATGATACGAGACGATACCGCTCGTATTACAATTATATTTAGCGTTGTTGTTCTAAATTTTCTCGATTGCATCATTCCCGATTGATTTCATTATGAAAATTATTAATTTTGGCCATTGGGAAGTACTGACCTTTAGAGATTGAGAAATGTGAAAACTGAAGGCAGTCAAATTCGAGCCACCATATGGTAAAGTAGGAAAATATCGAAAGAGCTAGAAATAAGGATAATAAGGATATTAATAATTTTATTTAAGTTGGCTTAGTCGGTGGTTCGGTTAGCAGATCGGCACGCAAGGCATGGTGGTCAGTTTGGATGGTTGTGCTTCGCCGTGTTCCTCAATACAACTAAGATATATTCGAAGAAATAAGTAAATCTCTAAACACAATGCTTTAATCTATACAGACAGCGCCATAAACACAAAAATAGTCTTAAAACATACCAAGACAGTAAAATGTCAAAGAGAAAAATTCGACTGTGATACTTGTTATCCGTTACTTGATTCAGTTCCGTACACCTGGTAACTGGTAAAGAGATAACTAAGCTAAAGAAATGAACTAACTAACAAACTAATGGAATGACTTCTGAACTAACTGAGGTAACTAACTGGAATGACTGACTACTAATGGAATGGAATGAGCTAATGGAGTGGAACTGAGCTAAACTAAGTTATAATGAGCCTTCCAAACATCCGCCCACTGTCTTAAATAGTGGAGTTTTCTAATTAACATAATTAGACAGATTCAAATTTGAATCTGGTCGAAAACATAATTAAGAGAAGCCTCGCGGAAAGTTACTAGAGAGCATTGCCCTTCTAATCGGAACTGCTTCTAACCGGCTTACTTGAGAAAGTTTATATTGTGTAAAATGGCAAAGCCATTTGCTACACAATAATTAGATATGACGTAGTTTATCGATTTATCTGACTGTTTCATGAACCGTATTGATTGATTAAATGATTAATTTCGAGTTCATTCTAGAGGATTAAGGTAAACACCTGGGTAGCGGAAGATTATTTTTTAATACGTACCAGCTGCAGTATTTGCGTCTCCTAGAGCAACAACTACTAATAATTACTATGTGAGTGGAAAATCATACAAGTACAAAGGAGCAACTAAGCAGGGACAAACTGTTACAGGTTTGATGTGGCCTGCATATGCCTAGATAAAATTCTTTTTGATTGGTTAATTGACTAAATGATTGACTGACTGATTGATTGATTGATTGATCGCTAGGTATGGCTGCGGCACTGAGCACAGTGTTAGCGATCCATTCAAGACTCTGTTTAACGAGGCCGCTGCGGGCAAGGAGGAGATAATGTGTCTCAACAACAGACTAGCAGACCTCTTCGAACATCTCGGCGACTCTGGTAGTAATTCACGCAGCACCGTGCATTAAATACAATGCAATATGATGCAATATAATACAGTACAATATGATGCAATACAATACAATACAATACGATGCAATACAATACAATACAATACGATGCAATACAATACAATACAATATGATGCAATACAATACAAGACATATGATACAGTACAATACAACGCAATGCGATACGATTCGCTAAGATTCCATGCTATGAAACGAGTTATGATCTGATGAGATGCAATGAAATGAAATGCAATGTTTTTTAAGAAATTTAATGCTTTTAATTGCATTGCAATGATATATTGTACTGTACAATAAAGTTCAGTGAAGCGAATTAGCCTACTCTATAATAGAAAATACAGTGAAGTTAGTAGCTATATTGAAGCAAATATCTGTAATAAATAAGCTACAACAAATAGCTACATGTATAATAATTAAGCCATAGCTAAGTTTCATATTTCTTGTCATCTCAATAATATCTGACACGATAAATTAGGATTCTACATAGTCTCAAAATTTATCTAATGGACACTTTATCTTCTGAAGTCTGGTATCAACAATGGTGCACTACCTTTAAGATATTACAGCCTATCAATTACCCGTGATGTGTCCGGGCCACTGAAGAATGGACCAATCGTAAACCGCAGGCATCGTAAGTAGCGACTCGGCCTGAACTGTGGAATGAAAAGGGAAGCCACCTCAGACGCAGTATTATTTCCAAGCTATAGGCTACACTAAAGTGTGGGCAAGCATTGCCGTTTGTGAAGGGATTAACTCCTATAATCGATAAGTGCTCTTTATGAAATGCCAAAGCATAATAGAAGTATGAATATGTGCCTTGGACCAGCCAATTTGTAAAAGCTAGGGATTGACTATTAATAACATAGTTAGTTATACTATGTCGTATGAATTATGCCGTAACTTCGTTTTTAAATACCATAAAGTGTGTAAAGCTCTGAAGTTGTGTGAATTTGTTAGGTGGTAAGTGGGACTGTGAGAGATACATGAAGGCCATCCAATGTCTTCAGGATGAGATAAAGAAAATTAAAGCCGCCTATGAAACTGAAATCAGCAGATTAAGGTTGATTTTGATCTAATTAACGAACTGCCTAGATACAGTGTGATATTTTTGACCTAATAAAGTTAATCATGTAGTACATTATTGTTACTGCTGATGACTAACGAGATAACGAGATAGCGATAGAGCAATAAATTAGATCAACGCAAACTGCACATGTCTTAAAAGACGACTAAGCAAAAAATTGACGAAGGCAATATAAAACCTTTTCAGTCTATATAAAAACTTTCTTCTTTAAAATTGAAGATAGCTAGGATAGTAAACTGCGAAACATCCTAGTATCCTGCTAAAGAATATAGCTGCAGCAGGATTTAAATACTTTTAAATAATCTCTAAAATTTAAGATAACCTCATGATAATGGATTCAACAATGCAAGTGGCTTGAAACTGAGGAAGCGATTTTACAGCAGATGAAGAAAAGGGGGTGTGGAAATTCCAAATAATTTGTTTGTTGGTGCCAACTTGATGCGGAACAACTAGCTCTAAAGAAATAAAGGTATTGCTTTGTTAATTATATCATTGAAGCAGAGACATATTTTAGTGATTTTTGAATCATTTCAATCGTGATGCTTCAGAAGTTAATTAATTGGATTGCTCAATAATCGTTGATATTGTTTTTTAGGAGAGAGGTAGAGAGACAAATCGGCGAAAAGAACACTTTGATGAATGAAAAGGATAAGTGTAACAATCTCCTCGAGACCACAAATCTCAAGTATGAAATATATTTGTCAAAAAAAGCACTAAAGCTAATGTTAACGTTGGTTTCCTCACTCGAAAGCCAAGTCAGTGACGGTCGAGCCTAGGATTTGCACCCCGCACATATTGATACGGGGTCGAGTATCTTACCGACATCGCCACTGGCTTCAGTCAATTAATCAATCAATCAGTAAATCAATCAATCATATAATTAGTCTATCTATCCCTTCAAGAAATCAAGGCGAATAAGTAATCAGTTAATCCAGTAATTAAATTAATTAAGTTAATTAATTAAATTAATTAAGCTATATGTTGAATTTAAACAAATCTAATATTCAATTTAACAACCTGCGAAGAAATAGCAATAAAAAAGAAGTAAGATTAATCAAGGGTAAGACTAAGTAGAAGGATTAACAGAAAAGTAAGATTAAGAGGGTTAAGTACAGATATATATATATATATATATATATATATATATATACATGTATATTATATATATATATATATATATATACATGTATATTATATATATATATATATATATATATACATATACATACATATATACATATCTGTATACATATATATATATATTTATATATATATGTATATATATATCTATATATAGTATATATATACACACACACACACATGTATATTATAATTTTTAGAGGTAAAACTAGATATTAAATCCGCTATATTAATAATATAATAATAGTTTATATTAGTACTTAATTCTTTGCCTAACTTTTTTCTGTATTCGAATTTTCTGCCTATGTATATGTATATATAGTACATAATATATATATATATATATATATGTATATATATATATATATATATATAATATAACATATATTATATATGCATATATTGTATATTTGCATATATCCTTTTATGTATTTTATTTGACTTTTATTTATTTTATTTATATCATAGAGATATATTGTTAGTCAAGGTTATCTTCAGTTTGTAGTTCTATGGCATGACAGTGACCGGGAGAGTTCTGGATGTGAACCCTGCGCCTACTGATTTGCTGTCTAGCAATTTTCCAACATTCCACCGGGAAATCCTAAAACACCGTTAATGAAAGCTGGTACCATTATTAATATAATCTTATTTTGTTTCTTCAGGGAGTTTCTCTATGAGTTCTCTTAATTCACCATCATCTTCCCTTCGTCATCATCATCTTCCCTTTCACTTAATCCCAGTTCAACTAGGGTCGGGATACTATTAGATCTTCTCCTCTCATCTCTGTCCCACATCAGATCATCAGTTAATCCCCTATTTCTCTTCCATTCGTCTTAAAAATTGTGTAGAAATTTCTAGAGCTTTGGCACTCACCAACCGAATGCCGTTACTGATGTTTGCAGTAACCGGGGTTGGTCTATTCTTCAAATAACTCGAACACAACATGGAACCTATGAGTTCTCTTAATAAATTGAATTAAGTTTATTTGGCTTAATATTTTTGTATTTGCATCGTAATGAAGTTAATCGCTTATGTCTGTAGGCTAGGTGACGCTCAGTTAGACGCTCAGAAGCGAAAGGACGAGTTGAATGCTCTGAAGAATTATGTGACGTGTAAAGAGAAAGAGGTTTCAGAGCTAACCTGCGTGCTTGATACGCACAGGAGTGAGGTAATAAATTAGACTGTAAAATCATTCAGTATGAATGATCATGTAGCCTTTAGAGTCAAACATTCACCAACTGACTGATGTGCTACAATCTGTATGATCTTTAAAGGAAAATAAGCATATCAATCATGTACATTAGGTGTCTGATCACGGGACCTTGACTATTTCAAATCCTTATTTAATACATCGCTCGATATATGTCGCCGAAAATTTAGTGGCCTGACTTAAAGCTCACGCTCGCATAGTTAAAAACTATCCGGTAAACTATAGGCAAATGTATGCAAAATAATTGAGAAATACTTGCATTGTTGTTGTCATGTTAAAAATAAATATAACAACCTTTGCTACTTAAATGTCAACAGGACTCGAACATATTTCGATCTCTAGTGAGGAAAGAATGAATTGAACTATTGGGAAGTATTTAGAATAAGAAATTGAGAGACTGATAATTGATCTACTGACTGATTGATAGAGCTATTTATTGACTGATTGAGTGAATGATTTATTAATTGAATGATTGATTGACTGGTTAATACTGGCTGGAGCCAGTGGCGATGTCGGTAAGACACTCGACCGCGAATCAGTAGGTGTCAATCCTGGGGGCTCGCCCGTCACTGACATCGCTTTCGAGTGAGGAAACTGACGTTAACATTAGCTTTGCTTCTTTACTATGCAGCTGGAGTTGATGTGTCCCAAGCTGCTTAAGTACCAGCAGGACTCTGAGATCTACCGCTGTCAGTGGGAGCAGGAGAGGAAGCAGAGGTCAGAGCTTGAACAAATGTACAACCAACTCTGTGATAAACTCAACTTCGAATCCCGGATGCATCAACAGGTTTATCTACTGTACTTTTACATTTATTTTTATTTACACTAAGAATATTTATCACTACGTGTATATCCAATATATAATCTATATATAATAATATATATATAATATATAAACTAATATATCCAATATATTGAATATAATTAATGTTAATGTTTGCATTTAAAAATTTCGAATGTGTAAGTGCCACTTGTGGGCCTTTATTTGAGTTCATGCGCTCTAACTGCTCATTGTGAATGCCAATTGTGATATGCGTATGATAAAAGCCATAAATTAGTAAATATATAAATAAATATATAAATAAATAAATAAATAAACTAAATATCTAAAGCGTGCATTGTTGCGGACATGTTGCACTCAACAATGCTAGATTACTAAGTATATGTAGAAGAAAGAAATCACAGGAAAATAACTATCATAATGGAGATTATAATATAATTCTAAGTTAAAATAGTAAGAGATCTACACTAATGCTCTAGGCACGGTCGAATGTCTGCATATTTCTGAAGTCGTCTAGATAATTCCTGTTCATAATTCATGATTTGCTTACAAGTGTTTGAAATGCTTTCATCATTCTGCTCTGCAATTAATATAGAAATGTCTACAATATTTGGATTTATTTTAAATTCTTAAACGTTATAAAGTAACTAAAGAAGTGAAATTTCGAAACTATAAATACTTTCTTCAATAACTACATTTTATAGATAGGAAAGAGATAAAATGCATTATAATAATAAAATCTATTAGGGTAATTTTTGTTTCTTTACTTGAATGATCTTTATAATTATCTTCCCTTTTCCTGAATCTCCCCTTCATAAGTTTTGATTTATCGCATATAAAGGTAATGTATACAATATTGGACAGTTCAACAAGTCGGAGAATAAAAGCTTCAGTTGAGAAAATATGAAAATCCTATTGCACTCTATTTACAGACAAAGTATTTGTTATGCACCGGTAGTTATGAGACTATGCGGCTAGAGAGTGAGAGACAAGGGAAGAGAAAGATGTAAAGAATTGTGAAAATTTAAAAAGTTAAGTTAGATTATCCTGGTAAAATCTAGGAAGAAGTAGCAACGTGATGATGTTTAGTTGTATTATTTCCGGCAAGATGCGTAACATTATTGTATTGCCTTGTAAAAGTAAAAAGTAAACACGCATTATAGTGAAATGATCAACTATGTTGATATCTATAACTTTTAATATCACATGTTTAAATCGCTAGGCAATTTAGACTGTTTTCCGTTTGAAATCGCGAGGGTTCAATTCGCCACAGGATCTGTCTTTTAAAACTTCATGACGGTACCCCTACGCTATTAAAACATTCCCATTTTTATTTACTTACTATTATAATGATCAGAGCAACAATGAACAGAGACATAATTATGGAGGAGTATGACCATGACCGCCCAGGCTTGGAACAGGCACGGCACTTAGAGAAGAAGACTATTATAATTATGTATATATATATATATATATATATACATGTATATATATATACATCTTAGTTGTTTAGTTTTCATTTTTATTTATGTATTGTGGTAGCAATTGCGCGACTATGAGGATAGACTGAAGAGAGCCAACGACATCATCAACAAGTTAACAGAGGAGCTGAAGGAAGCGAGGAAAGGTACGGATGGGATGAGCATCAACGCTCTGCTGCAGAAGATCAGGGAACAAATGATGGCTGAGTTCTCTAGATACAAAAAGGTAATTCTTAAGTATACGATTTATTTAATTAGATAATTATAAAATTATTCTTAGATTATTGAAAATTAAAGACTGTATTTGAGTTTCAGTATATGATTTTGAAATGAAAATTAAAGTAAATTAGACTTTAGCTTCTAAAGCATCATCAAACGAGTTTTACAGCGTTAGCTCTCTTCTTTATTAGAGCATAGAGAAATTAGAACTTAAGAATCTAGAATTTATAAATTTTAGAAGATTTTCGAACTTTATACATTTCATTTTTATAATAGTTGACTTTGATTTTTAAGTCCTTTTCATAAATAACGAAGTTTAGGTCATTAAGGAGTGTTTTTAATAGTATATCTATGACAAATGGTTCCATCTCTTCATCAAAAGTGTTTAATTTTCTAAAACTTTACGATTAGAATAGTGTGTTAAAATGACATCACTTAATTTTATCGTTAAGTTGTTAATTGTTGACGCTGCCAGAACTATATTCCCAGTTGAGCTAGAAATAAAAATATACTGTATAGACTTATTTTACAAACTTTTTGATTCGTATATTAATTTGTTTTATGGATTGATGTATTTACTGAGTGATTGATAAATTGAATAATTAATTAATTTGAATGGTTAATAGATAGATTAATTGATTAAATGATTGAATGCTTGGCTAGTTGATTGATTGATTAATTGATGGTTTCATTTACTGAAAGGACACAGAGGATACGGTGAACGAGACCCTCAAGGAAATGAGATGTGAGCTGGAGAAAAGAGTAAAAGAGAAGACTGCTCTGGAGGAAGAGAGAGACAGACTCACATGCATGCTCAGTGCACTACAAGGTCAAATCAACGACCTGGAAGGCATGGTGGGTTTATATTTGAACATCTAGCTTCACCGGGCAGTTAAATCTAAATCATATTATCTTTCCTCAATGAGGTGTCCTTTGAAAGTTTATTTTAACGAGAATACGATTAATCTGACGAGTCTGACGGTTTTATTAGCAATTTTGCCATCTCAATAGCTCTAGATGATCATAATGCGATTTAGTTCTCTTTTGGAATTTGAAATTTTAAACTATTTAGGTTTCTTAGATTATGTTCTGAATTTTTTTCTCATTATATTGGAAAATAATTAAGTAAGTCGTTCTTTATACCTAACTCAAGTTTAAAGTTCTCGTTCTCATTTATTGGATAAAAAGAGGATGTTTGAAGCTTTCTAAAGTGCTACACCTAGCGAATCTCTAAGTACTCAAGCAATCAGTTGTACAATCAATTATTCTTTGCTTTTAGTTATATTGATAATTGAAATCGTTTTCTATAATTAGGATTAGTTGTTGCTTACGTCAACTGCCGAAAACAGCAAATATGTATGTAATGATTAATTTTCATAAATTGTGAATGTAGCTCTGAGAGCAATGCAGCCAATACCAGGCAGGAAACTGACAGTCATTACTGATTGATTGACTGATGGATTGACTGATTAATTGACTGATTGATTGACTGATTGGTTAACTGATTGATTGCCTGATTGTTTGACAGATTGATTGACTGATTGATTGACTGATTAATTGACTGATTGACTGACTGATTGATTGACTGATTGATTGACATATTGATTGACTGATTGCTTGACAGATTGATTGACTGATTGATTTACTGATTGATTTACTGATTGATTGCCTGATTGATTGATTGATTAACTGCTTGATTGACTGATTGATTGACTGATTGATTGAACTCTGGCTGCAGTTGGAGGCGGCCACTCGAGGTAATCAGCAGCTGCAGCACGCTCTCCAGAACGAGAAGATTACTTGTTGTCAGAGTGTGAGGAACCTGGAGACAAAGTTGGCAGAGTGCCAGGAGTCGATCATGATGAAGATCAGAGAGGTGTCTGCGGCCAGGGACATCCAGACTCAGCTCAAATCAGAGATTGAGTCCTACAAAGTTCTGCTGGAGTGTCAGGAAACTAAGTATGTTATAAGATATCAAGGGAAGACACATTGACCTGAGAAGTTAGGTTTTTGACCGCGGATCACTAGACCGCGGATCACTAGGTGTAAGTTTCAAATCTAGAGCTCGACCCTCTCTGATGCCATTCTGGCTTTTTACTTTGGAGAAAAGAAACTGGCGATAAATTATTCATTAACGTTGAGCATAGTCGGCATACTTATGAAATATATTAATTTAGTATTTAAACTGTCCATTAATTGAGACACAATTCCAATTTTAGACTGATTCATATAAGATCTGTCTTCGAATTGGTATTGAATAGTACTATATTTCTCGTTTTATTCTACCTGAACTGATGTGTATAAAAATGACTATGTTTTCAGAAAGTATTTAGTCCAACTTTTGTTTGCATAATTACTGTTTCTTTTCGTGTTATGCCAAATGTTAACTCCTATAACAGTAAATTTGATCAAGAGTTAATTAAGAATTAGGGCGCAAGTAATCTCATTCCAGATATCTGAGTTTATCTGGGCAATCTTCTTTGCCCATCACACGCTACATACAGTGCATCAACTAATCTATTATAATATAAACAAATATTATAATTGTCATTCAGCATTTGTGTTATAGATTGTTTTTGTGACTTTTACACCTTGACGGACCTGCCTATTTTATTAAAATCAACGCATAATCGACGTAAAAACTGCGAACCAATGAACTTAACCGCTTAGTCAAGGCACTATTATGTAGAAGCTAAACAATAATTTAACATATTTTAAAATATATATTGATTATGTTATAGGATGAATCGTCATTGCAAAGAGACGATGAATCTCGGAGGCAGTGGAATGAAGAACCCATCCAGCAACACTCACGGGTATCCCACAGCCCCCTCCTGTGGCAATGGTGGCGGAAGTGGAAGCGGGAATGGTAGTGGGAGTGGTATGTTAAAATCATATAAACTATTATTTAACATAACTTTCAGTCTGGCGTCATGCTCATTTGTGAGTGGCTCAAAATTGTCGTTCCTATCACAATCACATTTAGCGGAAATTTGAATTTTATGTTTAATTTTTTTTAAATTGTCTTGAATTGACTTCATTTACCTTACACGACATTTAGTTCATGTCATGTCATGTGATCATCCAAGGGACCGGTTTCAGCCAAAGAATTCTCTACGATCTGCTCCCCAGAACTCTCTTATTCTCCATTTCTTCGATGTTCCTTCCTTTCTTCCTTATGTTCTCCCATAAATACTTCTATATTTATTTCCTTATTCGCCACAAATAAGCAGGATCAGGATACGTCACACTCACATACACATACACTGACAATCAGAATACAATCATGCAATACAAGAAATTAAGATAGAGTTCTTATTAAATCCAAGACTAGGATAAGCCCATCAAAACATTAAATACATGAATCTATCATTAGACACTTTTTTGTCCAGAACCATTTCATTTTTCTTTTCTTCATGATTTCACTTAGCATTAGAGGTCGGTGGTTTTTATCCTAATATTCTCATTTGTTACGTGCTCTTTGTAGCGGCTTCGTAGTATCTTCTCAGCCGTTTCACTTCGGTGGCATTAAATTTCTTTCCCGTTGCATTTAGTAATTCCCACGATTCAAACCTGTAAATTAGTACTGGTATCACGCAGGAGTTGAGAATTATTAGTGTAACCTCAAAAGTTTGTCTTCGTGCTTGTGCTTCTCATAGATTGAAGAGGAAATCGGAAGATAGAAATGAATGGAGACGTTATATGCCATGGGCCTGCCTGTAGGCAGTGCACTGAGAGAGTGTTTTTCTGCAAATTGCTACTTGCAGCATGTAACTTACTTGGTTTGCATTTAGTCGCAAGAGTCCATATTTGATAACTCGAGGCTTCTAATGTTATGCTATTACGCATTGCTGAAGTTATGTCTTAGACTAAACTTCACATAAAGCTAATATATTTAGCTATTTAAGTTTCATTGTATGTTATAAATAAAATTCAAACGTCATTTCTAAAAATGATATAGGATATAGTTGTATTTCAAGTATAACAATTATAAATAAAAAAATAAGCATGAAATTAAACTTTTGTAGGAAACGTTCATTGCGGCACAAGTAACCCTTGTTCATCGGGATCTACCAGACCCTGTGTTGGACCGAGAGTGGTATGAGAACTTCGTTGTTAATTCTAATGAGAATGGTTATAATATTCTTTCATAGTAGGTGTGCAGATGGGTGCGTGCTGTATACTTAAAATTTGATTCGCTTAATTTAAATTTTAGTTTCATTTAATGTCAGTTTTCTGCCTCATATAGTGCAGAACTGTACTGGAGCTCATTTTCATAGAGCGCAGAACCATAATTCTACGTTTCATTGTTCTATCAATTTTATGCACTAGACGGGTCATAGTAAGATAGCCATACGTTTATATTCATTGTTGATCAAACCCCGGCGTTTAAAAGCTTACTTCTAAAGTAAGCAAGTGGCTTCAACTTCATCTTCAATACTCATACATGTAGAAATAGTGCAGGCCACAGCTTGTGACGTAGAATAAGGGGACTCTTTAGTTTGCCTTCTTATATACATTGTAGATATTCAATAGCCGCTCGAAGCTTCTTTATGTTACTTGCAGTACCGTTTTAGTATCAGAATACTTCTGACTACAATTACCTGACCTTTTTAAACCCTACAAGCTCAATACAAATTCAGTCTTGCATCATCTCATCATCGAGATGATGAACATACATGTATGTTGTCACGCTGTGTATTGCAGTGCAATTCATTTCGTTTGTATTGTGTTTGTATTGTATTGGTATTGTATTTGCATTGTGTTTGTATCGTGCTGGTATTGTATTTGAATTGTGTTTGTATCGTGTTGGTATTGTATTGTGTTGTTTTTGTATCGCGCTGGTATATTACTTGTATTGTGTTTGTATCGTGCTGGTATTGTGTTTGTATTGTTTTTGTATCGTGCTGATATTGTACTTGTATTTTGTTTGTATCGTGCCGGTTTTGTATTTGTATTGTGTTTGTATCGTGCTGGTATTGTATTTGTATTGTGTTTGCATCGTGTTGATATTTTATTTGTATTGCTTTTGTATCGTGCTGGTATAGTACTTGTATTGTTTTTGCATCGTGCTGGTATTTTATTTGTATTGTTTTTGTATCGTGCTGGTGTAGTACTTGTATTGCGTTTGTATCGTGCTGGTATTGTGTTTGTATTGTTTTTGTATAGTGCTGATATTGCATTTATATTGTGCTGTATTGTGTCTGCACTTTGCATTAAACTCTGCTATACCTTTGATTTGCTTGCAGGGTCTCTTGAACAGACCTAGATGCTAAGTCGACAAATTCTATACTTTGAAGAATTTGAATGGACCAGAAACGAAAAGTTGCGTAACTAACAATGCAATAATCTTAGTGCTCACTCATAAAACTGTTAATTTAAAGTAGTATTTAGAGGCAAATGTTGACTAGTGATAGTATTAATTGTTTGCATGGAGTCAACGCATGCATTCATGAAATTATCGTATATGCTTAAACTTAAAAACAAATGAACTTTTAAGTTGAATAGAGTGTCAGGTTTAAAGTTTTGTTATAAGTAACGCTATCGCGCTGGAGGATGCGAAATTAACATCTAGATATTAAATGAAGCACGATAGTCCACATTGTACATTGTACTAGTATATTAATCGTACATTTCTGTGTCTGTGATAGGCTCGTAGGCCTATAGGGAATATTTTCTAAGTTGACTTTGACTATTAGAATAAAAGTGTGTATATATATATATATATATATATATATATATATATATATAAACCGAAATGCTCTTAAGCATACATAATGCAATGACTTCATAAAATCGTTTATACATGCATCGTAAAGGAAAACGCAATCGATTCGCAATATTAAAATGATTTCTTCGATATAGAGAACTGTCTCCACAACGACGGCCTTGAGTGTACAAATCCTATTTGCCCAATCCATATCGAAAGGTGGTTTATCTTAGGCCCTATATTCTGACATCTGGTGAAAAAAAATAAATTTAAAAAAAATATTTAAAAAAATAAAAAAATAAATTCTCTGTTCTGGAGTATTTTCAGTTCTGTAGGCTACTTCTGTTTCGATTTTGAATTTAGAATTCACGAAATGCTTGCCTCTTATAATTCAATTAGTCTAGTCCACTTCATTTCAGACTAGCCAAATAAAGTTTGTTAATTCGATATGGAGTTAATTAATTTTATTAGTATTATATGGCTCAAATTTAGGCTTGAAATTTACAGAAACTCTTCTAATTAATTGGCTTCTTTTCACTTGTAGTGTCTGAAGATTTTGCAGATAATTTACAGCTGTTCAGTTAAATAGCTGAGGTTTTAGCCTCAAAAAAGTGCAATAATTCCAACATAACGGCCATTATCTAAAGTTCGTCTGATTGAGCAAGATCCTACCACTTATCGCAGAGGGTCAAATCTTACCAATGTAATTGTGCATGTCATTTACAGAAGAAAATATAATGATAGAAACTTTACCAATATAAGTCGCGTAATCACGTAGTCTAAATGACTAGTAGTGTAACGTAGAGTCGAACTTTACTTCTTCGCCTCTCTGAATAAAAGTTTTTATTCCGGTTTGGCTTGGCATTGTCGCAGTCAGACAATTACCATTAATTATTCCAGTGACACGGCCAGATATGTTAAGTCTTCATTCTCTCTCTAGCTCTCTCTCTCTCTATCTCTCTTTATTCTTGTTTTACTAAATGGCAGGTCCACGGTCCACAATCTTACTTGAGTCTGTTTTGACGTTCCATTATGAGAACTCCATTGATCAGCATGCTAATACCTAATACCTTAGAATTGCTATACCTTATCCAAAACTTAAATAGCATTTAGCTTTGGGAAAATAGGGTTATTGAAGTTATTCCTAGTTGCCTTTATTAGAATAGACGTCAACTAAGCTCTTAATTACCAAGAGTGTTGCATGCATTAGAGTGAAATTACTAGTTGTCTAGGAAGAAGTGGTCTCAGTTAATATCTACATCATATTCCATCACTGGCTTGAGCCACTAAGAGACTCGACCGCGGATCAGTATGTGCGGGGTTCAAATCCTGGGCTTGCCCGTCACTGATATCGCTATCGTGTGAGGAAACTGACGTTAAACTTAGAATTAACTTTTACCACACAACAAGCAGTGATTTTTGCCAGCAATGAATCAGTCAAATGTTGGCTGTCGGTGAGCGTATCCGAAAACACGTTGCATTTGCTAATAGACTTCAGTTGAGATTCACATTTACAGATACTTCTTCTTCTCTATGTGCCGTGCCTGTTCCAAGCCTGGGCGGTCATGGTCATACTCCTCCATAAGTCTCTGTTCATTGTTGATCTGGTCATCTCTGTTTAAGTTAACTGCATCCATTTGCTAAGACTCTTAATAAACGTCATTCGTTGTCGACCCTTGCATCTTTTTCCTTCTAATATTCCTGTCACTACGGTATTTTCAACTATTTTGTTCCGCATAATGTGTCCGAAATATTTCGTCTGTTATTGTCGTATTCGGTTCAAAAGGTCACGACAAGTTGACATTCTTTGTAAAACATTTTAATTTTTAACGTGGTCTTTGTAAGATATACGTAGCATTCTTCTATAGAACCACATCTCTGTTGCCTCAAGTTTCGATTCCATTACAGAAGAGATTGTCCAAACTTCACTTCCATATAACAATATTGGTTGAATATAACATTGAAGATGTATTTTTGGTATCAATTGGTAATTTATGGCTTCTGAAAATCTTTGACATTCTGTTATATGCCTCCTTAGCCATATCTATTCTTCTGTTTATTTCCTTTGTCACAGATACTAAAAAACTTAAATTCCAATATCAAAGTTTCGCTTGCCAAGTACAACAGGAACTCAACAACAATGCTTGAAAACTTAAAGTCAAATATCCTAATGCAGATGTTGAGGGAAGTGAGAATAAGAGAATAATGTATACCGTAATATGTTCGATTGCTTAAGGCCAAGTAAGAAAAGTATTTAAAAGCATAACGTCGATGCAATTACATGATTTCGTTGGATTTATGACTATAAAAAAGCTAATGTTAACGTCAGTTTCCTCACTCCAAAGCAAAGCAATGACGGTCGAGCCTGGGATTTGAACCCCGCACATACTGATCCGCGGTCGAGTATCTTACCGACAATGCCATTTAGCTTTCTTCTAAAATAGTCTTTATCAGCTACCTAAGTACACTTTATTTGAACAAAAATAGAGCTTTTGTATTTCGTATAGCGTTCTTAGTTGTCTTCAAATTTGGAATTTTCTTTTCATTGGACACTTTTCTTGCAATCAACATCGAATACCCAAAAGCGAATACTGCACTGCATATGAGTGATACAAAAAAGTCCAATACCTGCTCTAATCGTGTCATAAATAAATCTTTCCTACAATGAGACATACTGCGGGTATATCGTTCATTGTGAAACATGCTTGTCTTCAAGTCCTTGCTAATGTCCTCAGGCAATATTATTGATCTCAATTCGTTCATCAAACTATTGATTTTCTGTTATCACGTCTCGAAAGCAAATAGCACTAAAGCGTTGACTTCATCGACGATACGAATCTTTGCATCCCAGTTATAAAATAGCGTTGAGGTTGGATCAAATTATGTCATCACAATCATTGAGGTATTAATTGAAACTGACGCCGTAAATGTGCCCAATGTGTTTTACAATTTTTGTAATTTCTTGCGTTATTTATTTCTGTAAATTTAATGGAGATAAGCTACTCAATGCTAGTAAATTGATATGAAACTTTAAGTTCTATAATTATATATTAATTTATAATTTTGTAGAAATGTCCTGACGTACATGTAGTTTCTCTATTCGGTGAAACACTAAAAGTCAGCATCAGTTTGACCTGCCCTGTTCAGAGCGGAAAAGAGAAACAAATGGAAAAGAAAATGACAAGTGGAAAACAGAAACTACAGAATTAGGAAGATTTGATTAACAATTTGTATATGGAAATTTTTAATTAAAAGCCTACAAAAGGTTAGAATGAGATATAGAAAGAGTAGTGGGCTAATGCTGTGAACCTGCTACTTGATAAATCCGCGATATCAGTCTAGGTACAAAGCTACTCTAAAGAGGTCCTATAAATACAATCCAACAAAAATGTCTAACATTCTTGATAGGTTACTTTGTTAAATCCTTCACTCTGGATAATTACACAGAAACTGCGTTAGTTCGACATAAAGAAATAAAAGCGAAGCAGCTGGTGTTGTTGTCAGTGACTTGCTAATTTGACTGTCATTGATTTCGCTAAAATGTTGGTCGCCAGATGGACATCAAGAAATGTAATCTTTTCTTACCTCATCTCATTCAAATGTAACTGTACATCCTCCCAAAACATAACTAAAATCATAACTTGATATATACTCTCTTAAAATATCTGTTAAAATAGCTCTTTTTCTGAATTGTTATTAAAACAGATTAGGTCATATAATTAAACACTAATACTGTAGGTATAGAAGAAGGCTATAGAAATGTACATCCCAATTTTTTAGCAAAAATAAAAAAATTGGTTTATTTGTTAAAGATTTCAGGTATAAGTTTGCCCAATACTAGACTTGTGATTAGAACGATATAATGCAACTAGATTAAGTTCAAACGAATTTATGAAGTTCCTTCTATTTACAGGCAACCAGAGTGGGAAAGAGAAATATAGGTAAAGAGAAAGAGTGAGAGAGAGAGAGAGAGAGAGAGAGAGAGAGAGAGAGAGAGAGAGAGAGAGAGACGGGGTTTAGAATTTCCGTCGCCAGTGTACAAATTTTAATTCTTCTATGCCTCTCTACATATATTATAAGTTTCAACTTCTTCTCTCTGGTTTTTTGAGTCTTTTGACTTCTGTGTCTATTAAATGTTTTAATTTCTTCCATTCCATTTTTTCTTTATGTTTGGTTTTTAAATACAGCAGTCCTAGATACTCACTTAAATTAGAATAATAGAATTCAATCTGCGTTGTTTGTGTTTATTTAACTTTAACTTCTTTTTGCGCTATTTTCACAATATTTGAATCTGTTTCTCTCTTCTCATGATTCGTAATACTATTTCACTTTCGACGAGTGCATGTGGCAGCTGATCTCTTCTTTTATCTACCTTTGTTTCGCTATATCTCTCTTTCCTATCTGAGACCTCCTTTCACAAGCTGTTTTTAAATTGCTGTCTGCATGAGTTATGGATTACCAAGTAATGTGGTTAGGTCGAGGTGATGTCAAAAAGCATCGCTTCACGTACGACTAAGTTGTAATTACTGAAGTTGAGTTGACATAACGAGATACACAGCAGCTTATTACACGTAACCTTATACAGAGCAGATCGTATTTAATAATCTGTGTCAATGTCGATTGTATCCCAGGAAAAGTTTTAATTGCCTCCTGCAATTGTAGCTGGTCACAATCCATCCATAATGGAATATGATTTGATTTCAATAGTCATCACTACCAAAGGTTAACACTGAATATAGGCTCTTCCACTGCCGCTACAATATTGAAGCACTTATAAAACTATTATTTTAATGTAATAACGGCACACTGGGTCAGGAAGCACAGATGCTTGTATCCAATGCTTGGACTCATTGCTTGGACCCATTTCTTCCTTCCTCTCCATGGTTATTAGTAATCGTTGCCTTTTGGTGGCGCATCAATTGCAGCCGGCGCGGATTTAAGAATAACCTTCCATAACCCTGGGATTTTTCCTCCCTAAGCTTTTACCAACACTCGGTCTTCCAAGGTGGTTACCCACAAAGTACTAACCGAGGTCGATGCAGCTTAACTTCGATAATTGACGCGCAACTAAACCAAGTGCGCTAATCCCGCCGTCAGTGCGATGTCGCCTTACAGTATGCTATTCATTAAAATGTGTAGTGAAAACAATATTTAATTAGCATAACATACGATTTCGTCAACTAAATTAGGCCTACATGTATAAGCAACAATTACTTTCTATCAATCAATAAAATCAATCAGACAAATAATAAATCAATAAATAAAGCAGCCATTAAAATGTCAATCTTATCAATGCGTCAATCTATGATCCATGGCGAGGAGCATTTAACTTCTTTCCAATTTAAATTCGCAGTCTTAACAATTGTTTCAAGAATAGTACATACATACATGTACATATAATTTCGAACCATACAAATCTATTTATGAGTAGAGGTAGAGTTGGAAGTTTCGGATTAAATTCAACGCTTTCGAGATTACAACAAAACAGTATAGAGCAATGAATCGTACCACCGCATCCCAAAAATGCAGTAGAGATCGTAACTTAATCAGGACATGCAACCCATTCATAATTACTTCAACGAACTATTATTTATATCCAACCAAGCCATTAATTTTATATAAACCGCAAATTTTTAATAGATGAAAACATTGTTTCGTCACATTTGTCTGCAACTTCATTTGCGTCTGAGTGCAACTGGTGTTTAATTAGCGATCCGCCTGCAACGACCTTTAGTCATTAGTGATACTTGGTCGTCCTTGAAGTCTCTTTCACTGAGAAAACTACGTGAAGAACTACTAAAATGATAAATCTGATATAATTATATAGTAAGCCTAGACTGTCGAAGAAGCATAATGAAGAAGTGAATATCGAGTTACATGCTGTATCATGATGATGATAATGATGATGATAATGATGATAATAATAATAAAAATAATTTCATAATAATAATGTTAATAGTAATATAAGCAATAATATTAGTACTAATGCTACTACTGCCACTAATAATAATCATTATTATTACTATTGTTATACTACTAATAATTATTATAGCAATATTAATAAGTATTATAACCAGAGACTACAATTAACTAGTGGCGATCAACTGCCCGGGGCCTTTAACTCTGAGGGCTGCATCATCCCCAAGTCTTCTTCCAAGCTGCCCAGACTGAGGGTCAGCTCGAAGAGTGCGTCCCTCGCCGCAAGGATAACAACTAGAAAAATTCTTCGCTTAAATTATAATAACAATAACTTTTGATACTAATACTATAAATATAAATATTAATAATAATAACAATAATAATATTGATAATAATATTGATAATTAATAATAATAATATTGAAACCATGGACCCGATGAATCCCGAAGGAGTTGACTTTATTAATGGCATAGGCAGACTTATTGCAGAGCAAACCAGCGATAAGCGAGAGACATATTTTCTTTGGCAAAGGCTTTCCACGACTTTGCAAAGATTTAATGCAGTCTGCTTCAACAATTTTTTTTTAGCCGATTGATGACCTCGAGTAGCCGGGCGGGGATTCAGCACGTATTGCTCGAATCGTCTTTATCAAACCCCAGATTCTTTACACCGGGGTAAAAAAGTAATAATAATAATAATAATAATAATAATAATAATAACAGTAATAACGTAACGGTAGTAATAATCATAATAATAACAGTTTTAATTTCAAACCTCGGGTTCTTTACACCCGGGTGAAAAAAATTAGGGTCATTGTAAGTTTCTAGAGATTTTGGTTTACCCTGTCTTTGCATTTCATGTCTCATTATTGCATTCTTTGTGTGATATTGATATGCAAGTCAAATTCATTGAAATAAAACCTCGAGAAGAAAGGATACGAAAGGAGAGCATACATGTATATCTTCAACGCTTTGATATTTCAGATATTACCTTGTGTTGAAACGAGAAGTTAAACTTTTAGTGAACGATAGATGAATTGATTGACTAATTTATATATCGATTAACTTGTTGTCCATTAGTTGCTAAATTGAATAATTAAATGACTGATAGATTGATTAAGAATGAATATAATGCGCTACTTTTATAGTTAACAAATATATCAGAATATAACGCATATGTAGATTTACAGTTTTTGACATTTATTATTTATTTTTAATTCTCAATATTTTCTAAAATTTATTTGATGTGTTTTGAAATGTATTAAATTTTTATTTATCGTTACTGCGTCTATAGAATTATATTTTTAATGATTAAATCATCCTTGATCAGTTTATAAATACATGCATCTTACTAGATCGACTATTAAATACATGCCTATAGTAGGCCTAATACATATATATCTTCTTAGATACATATATAATACATATATAATAAATGTATATCTTCTTAGACAAGTTATTAAATACAGTATATCTTCTTAGGCTAGCTACTACTGTAATTACATAGATCTTCTTAGACCAGCTATTAAATACATGTATCTTCCTAGATCAACTATTAAATAAATCGTAACAATAACTAGTTAGTTAGTTATCAGATAATAACAGACAGTATGAATATTTACATGGCACCTCTTAAGCGCAAGAACACTGCAGAAATTGAGATGGGGATTTGCATTACACGTACAATACACAAGCAAACGAATTAACTTTCGCATGCCAGATCATCGGGATCGTTTGACATTATCGGCGTGCGCTCAGCATTAAAATAAATTGAGGATAATCAGATACTAAATTGAGTTATCGTTAATATTTAATGAATTGTTTCATGATATGTCGCGGTGACACCATAGAAATAAGTATTCAGACTAGGCATTGCCTCGAGGGAGATTTACAAAATAGGATTCACACAGATTTATCATGGACTCATAAAGAGACAAGGAAAGACTTCGCCACATTGAGTTTCACTCTTCATAGAGTTATATTATTCAAGGGAACTCTCAATAGAGAAAATATATACTTATTTAATAGCATAATCATGAAACTTCATTTAAAGCTAAAGCCATTTCTGCGCAGAAGAGAAAGTACAACCATGAGCTACATGTAATTCTCAATTCTGTCATAAGCTCAGACTAGGACTCGGCCCTTAATACAATCATTTCTTTACAGATACGAAAAATTATATACCAGAAGCATATTTTACTTCAGTTACTATATAAAAACCAGGCTAATTATAGAGAAATTCATAAACGTCAGTGAACCTGCAATTAAGAGTCAACGATATGATTCTAATTATGTATATGCCTATGATGTAAATGATGCGACCAGGAACCTGAATTCGGATTTCTGGTGCAAATTTCTATGCTATTGACTTATATTTTTAATTGCCAAGTTGCTTGGACATGATGTGTTGCAATTGCTGCATCCATATTAAACTTCTTAAATTATATTAAATATTTCAAATTTACAAGATCGTATTTTATCGGATGTTTCCCTTCATGGGAAGTGATATTTGTGTTTTTTAGTATATTCAGTTTGTATATATATATATATATATATATATATATATATATATATATATATACTGTATATATATTTCAAATATTTACTTTTCCTGCCAAATTGTTTGCTATGCAGAGATTAAACTTAAGATTACTGAGGTAGGGATAAAGAAAAGGAGGTCACAATTGAGTTAGATGGTGATAAGTCAGAGTGAACTAGTCTAGGGTTCGTATAGCTATGATGTAGAGATAGTTATGTAGAATGTCTTAATAGCGTAGGGGTAACGACATTCAGTTTTAAATGACAGCTCCTGAGGTGAATTGAACCCTGGTGGGTTCGAATCCCAGCCGCGCTGATCTGAGAGTAAAATCTCGAACATTACTGGACTGGTTATACGGAAAATGGAATAAATTGCCAAACGGTTTAAGCATGCATGTGGTATAAAAAAGTGATATATATCAACATAGTTGATCATTTCACTATAATGCGTGTTTACTTTTTTTAGAGGATGGTTAATTAAGATGTACAATAGCATATTCAGCACACGTAGCTCGTCAATCATAAGAAGTCTATCGTGAATTGGATACAGTAATAAAACTTGCATTTTTTGAAAATGTTTCAGTCGAAAGCACGGGTTGGACAAATTCATTTCAATATTGTAGCTAATTGTCGTCAAAGATGTTTCCTGCTAATAATGCAATATTGACTGGATTAATGTCAGATTTAAGTGACTCTCTACGCTACACAATGATATAACAATTAATTTCGAAAGTTAATTAGAGCTACTATCAACATTCATTTTACTTTCAACATCACATCGCTATTAGGCAAAATGAAAGGGAAAGAGGTACTAAATGAGAATATTTAGCAGTTAATTTAAGATTTTCAACTAAGCTTGAGTCTGGAAATCTTATTCAGTTACACATATTATGCGACAACTCGTGCAAACGATTTTGCATTTCTAGTCAAAAGAGACAGAGGTAATCAAATAAACAAGAACTGCAGTTGTTGTTAGAGGCGACTGAGCAAGAACTCATGAAGGCGACTTTAAACCACCTCAGAAGCCATATTTTCTAAATATATAGGCTATAAATGGTATAGAAAAACCATAGTTTTGTGATTGAATTAACTCGCTAATTGGTGGAGTTTTATTTAAAGTGCATGATATATGATATTAATCGGAAAATATATCTTGCACCTGCAACTTAGATGAACATTAGAAAGAGCGAGAGAGAGAGAAATAGAGAGAGAGAGAGAGAGTGTGTGTAGTAAAAAGGTGCAGTATAAATGCTAAAGACAGTAATTAATGAAAACAAATCACTGATGTACAAATTAAGGTTAAATGAAAATTTCGACCAATTTATCTTAGATCCACATTTTATATGTTATGTTGTTTGTGGCAATAGTTTAAATGTAAACATATTTGACCTGTGCATATTTTTTCTATCATTAAAATGATAAATAAAGATTGTATAATAATAATGAAGACCACAAATGATCAACAAGTACTGAGAAGAGAAGCTCTGAAGCCGCTATGATGAATTAATCTGACACTGATAGGAGGTTATAGGGGATAGCTGGCACCTCACAAATGTCAGCGGCGTAGGGTCATCCTCTACAATATCATCTTCTAACACTCTACAACATGCAATCCTCACTCCTCATTCAATTACGATATTTGATTGGCGATACAATGCAAACCATTTGCCATTTATGATGATGATGTGAAATCAATCCCGTCTACTTTCTAGCATTTCATTCTAAATGAATTATCGTGGTAACGTGAAAACGCTTGAGGGGCTAACCTGCGTCAGGTTGGCTGTCCAATCAGTAGAAAGCGGTCCATATATAGTTTGCCCTAAGGGATAATGTAACAAAACGTTACAGTTTCATTCAGTCTTCACAAAATCTTATCATTATTAAGTGTATTCCTATTAATGAATACATACAGTGCAATACAATGCATAATTGCAATATTAATGCATACAATACAGTGACATCATTAATAGCGTTGTAAAATTGAGTTTAGTACTTAAAGACAATAACATGAACAGATTAATAAGAATTATTTTGTACTGCCTATATTTTAATATCGCTTATTATAATTTAATATTATTTTGTAATTTTTTGTCCATGAGCAGCGACCTGCGGGTAAATCACCTTTTTTGGACTGAATTTCTGGATTTTGGAATTTACACCGTTTTTGGACCTTCTTTTTTTGCTCGCCGGCTCGATTTTGTCTCAATAGTGCTCGATGTTGTCATTGATGACTGTAGCACTCTAATTTTTATTATTAATTACTTTAACAATCACCAGGCATTATATAGAAAACTAATGAAGCACGGAGGATGGTTGCTTAAAGACACAAATAGAAAAAGCGTAGTTACAGAAAAAGCTCACTATAGGAATATGTAATAGTAGGATTATGTTTTTGTTTTCATGCAATACACGTATTTAAGCGCTCATAGGTGAACATGTTAGTAGTCCATGAATAGAATCTTTACTACGTCTTGTCGTCTGTAAATCATAAAAAAAATATTTTTATTAACTTTCTTGCACTATTAAGAAGTTTATACGAAAATTTTAGATGTGTGCCTTACATGCCGTATATGAACGCAATATTTACAAAATATAGCAAATTTGTAAATATTTCAATACATTTAAACAATTTTAACAATGTGTATTTTGATTTAGTCAGTTGAAGATTGATTTAATAGTCAGTTTGACGTTTGAGAAATATATATTCATGATCCGTTTTCAAAGCTCACTTGTAATTCCTGTCACTACTAGATATTAACTTCAGATCATAAATCAATAATTTCTTTACGTAATTTGTTATTTATCAAAGAGCTATATTTAAATTTCTTATTTAGTGCATGTGTTTACAGTTAAGCTCAGAAGTGCACCGCTTATCATTCAGTTTATTTGATCCACTCTCAAATTGCACTCAATAGAGTTTAGCAACCACAACTACAGCAACGGATGCGCTAAACCACACCCTTTACCTGCTCGAGGGGTGTGGCCAGAGCTTCTGAGTGACGCCAATCAGCAGGTGTGCATCGGCAGAACCTGAATAAATTGTTAGGTGAGTGGCAGCCGTCGGCAAACTAAACGTATTACACCGTCTTTATGAGCTTTTAATTCTCACTCTACATATATATAAATTGGAAATTTAGAAACATTTTGTTAAATTGTAAAAACATTCCAGTTTTTGTATCGGCCGCAAAGTAGCAGTTACACGTAAGTGGTTTTATTTATCTCAGTTAATTGCAGGCTTATAATTAGATTTCTTCCTTATTTAAATAGAGTCTAGAAATATTGTACGCGTATATGCATGCTATATTTCGTTTAGTTTCAGAATATGTAAAATTTGCACATTCATCCTATTCTTCTAATTCTTATTTTCTTAATGCGAATTCTTTATAAACACTTAACAACTTATAAATAAGAAAGATCTAATTTTTTTCTTTGAATGTAAAAATTGCAATGTTTTCGCCGAGTCTAATTGTATACTTTAATATCGTTCTGGCAGGAAATAATTTATAATGAATTATTCTAAAATTCAATTCTATGCATTGCGTATATAGCGCAACTATGCCATATCTCATTCTCAGGCGACAGAATCGCGGCTCTAGACGAAGTTAATTCGAAAACAAGGGCGTAGAATATTATGCTTTAATTACGTATTTTTCATTTATAAAGCAGGCTATTGAAAGCGGTAGTTATAATTAACATTTACCTTACTCTGCAGTAAGGTAAATGTTAATCTCTTGCTATTTAGTATCGGTAATTGTAGGATCTCTTATGATTCACATTTTTGCAGAGTGTGTCTTGATTTTTTTAAATTTAAGTAGCGTCGCAACAGTAAAAAGTTAGTAACTAACAACAAAATTTACATGTAGGTAAATACCTTTTAAATAAAAAAATTTAATATATGTCCGGCTTGAGCCTTAAAGTGTGGGATATACACACTTGCTTATTATTGCAATATCACGTTTCATATAAATTTCTGTTTTATTTTCTTATACCATATTAACCATCAACTTCTATTCAACTATTTTGTCCTTCGTTTTAATATTCATGCAATTGAAACGTAATTTGTAAAGCTTATTGATTTTATGTTCCAGTCTGACTTACAGTTGCTGAACAGATATTGCTTAAAGAGTCTGTATTGATATAGAAATCATTAAAAGTATTAAACTCAGATGCCGGTCAATTGTTCATAAAATTACGCTTAAGTTCGTACATTTCTGCAAAATGTAAAAATTCCTCATTTAATTAAACGAAAAATTAAAACTTTATAAAATAGTTGTTCTCTTTACACTTAAGAATAGACCAACCTTTAACTGAACGCGAAGAAAGAGGCGAATAAGCAAGAACAGAGCAATGCAACGGGAAATCACATCAGACGCCATATTTTTCTCAAACTGTAGGCTACATAAGGTATGGGTAAGGCATATCCTTTTGGAAAGAAATGAACTTTTGATCTATGGAGTGCTCTTTAAGAAGCGTGAAAGTAGACTCTGAGTATTAATATGTACCTTGGACCATGTGGCACAACACTTGAGATAGAGAGATTTAAATTAAATAATAAATTTACTATTGTTTTAGGTCTAAAGGCAATAAATTATTCAGCATGTATACTTCTTTTTTTGATACATCATCGACAACTGAATCAGCTACGGAATCTGTATTTCCAGACTTGAATCTGCTGCGCGACAATAGCTTTCCAGAGTTAGGGGATTATCAATTCACAGTAAATCAGGCCATGCACTACAGTGCGGAAAATTTTGACAAATACGACTATTGGGCATCCGATTTTGAAGTAGCTAAGCAGATTGAAGCACCGATGACAGCATCTTTCTATAGCAACGACGAACCCTCGTTTGACAGTTCCTGTTCAGAATATTCTTTTAGCGAAGAATTTGTCAGCTGCGTGAATTATACATCGGACTTTCAGTCTGAGTCGTCTACAGGTTCGAATATTAACTTTTCATGCAACGCTTTACAAAATAACGATGAATTAGCCTATACGAGACAAGCAAAATGTTTTTATCCCAGGAGAGAAATTGTAAATAAGAATAATGCAATTTACAAGAATGAAAATTTAGTTTATGTTATTAAACAAGTAGACGAATCAGTAAACTCACAGTTCGTTGCGATATATGACACCATCCTTAAAAGTAACTGTGAGACCACGTCTATATGTGGTCATTACCAAGCAGAAAATTGCAACAACATGGATCTAAGATCCCAAACGAAGAGAGATATTTCTGCAAGAATGCAGACAGGTCGGCCCTGTGGCTCCTATACCTGCTCGCAATCAGCTGAATATATTCAAATTTCATCAGTTGGTGCTACGACGCCATCAGTGGGTGCTTCGGTGCCAACAGTGGGTGCTTCGGTGTCATCAGTGGGTGCCGCAATGTTATCAATATATGCCGCAACATCATCAAAGGATACCGCAACGTCATCAATGGGTGCAGAAGTGTCGTCAGTGGGTGCCGCGGTAACAACAAAAAGAAGGAGAAAGAGAGTGATCAACGGCAAGCAGAGATTGGCCGCAAATGATCGAGAGAGGAAGAGAATACTTCTCCTAAACGAAGCTTTTAGTCAGCTTAGAGCTCGTCTGCCGCCATCGTCTGACAAACCTCGGAGGCTGTCAAGGACCGGCATTCTTCGTCATGCTGCTCAATACATCAAACATATGAGAGAATCGCTTTATGGGAGTCACTGGGAGTCCAATTAGCTTCTCCTGTCAATGGTTATCGAATACGAAATACAATATAACATAAATTAGATAAAATAATCGACTGCAAATCAGTATGTGCGGGATTCAAATCCTGGGCTCGCCCGTCATTGACATCGCTTTCGAGTGAGGAAACTGACATTAACATTAGCTTCAGCTTTTTAAAGTAGGAAGTCTGGTCTGTTTTTGAGAGAATTTGATTAATATTCTCTTGCAGATCATTTCAATTCAATGTGACAGTGATTTACATGTACAGTATGTATAAGACATTAATGTATTACAAGTTACTCAAAAATAAATATCTACTATCTATAAATATTATTCTTTATATTAATGTTTTCACAGTTGCTTTGAGGGCAAATACTTTAGTTTAAGCAGATTAAAAATTATAAGTTATTTTTATTGCCTGATTAGTTGTTTGCGTTATAGGTTCTCAATTAATTTACTAAACTGTTGTGTTGCTATAAAAAGTCGCAAGCTGACTTTCTGACAGAGAAAGAGATATATTCTTCTGATCTTGACGTTAAGCGCATTACATCCCTTTGTACACACCATAGAGTATGTTTAAAGCATCCATAGCACTTAATCCATCCATCAAATTGTTATGAATCACCGGAGATTAGCAGCCTTAGTCAGCCGCTCATTTAATCAAAGTAGAGAGACATATTGTTGCTAACGTTAATAAGAATATTGCTAGATTCTTAACATTCAAACATTATCGCAATTAGTATCATTTTATGGACTTGGAAGTAACTTTCTCATTAATTTTGATTACTATTTGGTAGGGTCGTAGAGTCAGCGATGGTCACGTTATTTGTACTGCATAGGGAAAGCGCCGCATGGTTGGCAGATGCCAAATTAAAGACCCAACTTAGTACAAAATACAAACTTATTGAAACTTAAATGTTCATAGCCAACCTAATTCTTTCAATTTTTATTCAAACGACATTTGATATATTTCTTTAAAAATATAAATGTTACAAATTCATTATAGGATTTACAGTAATTTAGTGCATATTTTTGTGCCTTTTCAGTTCTATAGGCCTACTTTACGCACTGTGGACTAATGTATTAATATAGTTCTAGAATTCTGCTAAAAATTGCAACATCTTTAACTTAGGTTAACTATCCATGCAATTTAAATTGTTATATCAAATTCTGTAAAATAGCTTTGACGGATTACTAAGGTACTTGATTTATCAGATTTATCTTTATTTCTCAATTATTCTAGTTGTATTAAATTACATAACATTTCCGATAGATAAAAGTAGCCATGTGGGCATCTATACAATTTCTGATGCCTAAATGAATGTATGACTTTTGTTTATGAGACACATGTGAGAGGTTGATCTAAATCCGGTAAATACTAACCGCTTCATGTTGATCTCATGGCAACACGCAAGCAAGTTTCAATAAGATGTTATCAGTCAGTTGGTAAAGTGATACAACTTGACAACATTATCCTTAACAACTTAACAACATTATTCAGTGTCGCTGAAAGTGAGGTGTAGATTTAGTCTTTTGCGAACAAAAGGAATTCAAAAACTTATGTATAGCGTATGGTCTTCAAATAAACGTAAAAACCACTGGCGTCGCCTAACCAAAATTACTTTAAGACTTTAAAAACGACTTTATCAAATGTTTTTTGCTGGTTGAGAGAGTGTTTAGTTAAATTCAATAAAGCTAATAAAAGCTAGAGCTAATGTTAACGTCAGTTTCCTCGCTCGAAATCGATGTCAGTGACGGGCGAGCCCAGGATTTGAATCCCGCATAACATTAGCTCCATAAATACGCTAATTAGACGAGACGCTTTTTTAGTTATGGCCAATTTTACGCCCGTGAAATTCACAAGTGATATGCATAAATGAATAGACATATCGACTAAAAGTACATGTAAATACAAATAGATAATAATTTACAAATACTAAGGCTGCTGCTCAACAAATCATCTTTCGGCAGATGGAGCCAAATTTTTAGTCGAGTTGCTTATTGGTATTTGGATGTCGTAGTGAAACATTTATTTATTTAGCCAACTGAATGGTAATCAAACGTTTAAATTTACAAAGCATTAAAATCAAATTACATGGTTAATTTTCCAAACATATTCCCATAAAAAACCGGCATGTATGCAAACATGCAAAATTTAATAATCATTGCTGAGAAATACCGTTCTACTCGCATTTTTTCCATTCCGTTAATTCACTCGATAATTCAAAAGGTGGTGACAGCTTTCGGTTCGACGGTCAATTGGACCAACCACGGTGATGGTCGGGTTTCAGTGTACAATGGTTCACCTGTAGGCTACACCTGACGTCTTGAAGAGAAGTCCTTAAGGCTTTTGATCTTGACGTTAAACCCAGATCATCAGTCACCAGGTAATTATAAACATTAATTAACGTCTAACCAATCAATAAATCAATTAACAAATTAAACGTGAGTGACCACTGCAATTGTAATAAAATTAAATCAAATCATTTTAATTCGTCTAACTTGTAGTTAAGAAAATAAGGCAGTCAAATGCATTATTAGTCATTCTATCACGTCAACAGCGGATTAATCAGAAACATTTAGGCCCCTATTTGTGCCGTTGACACTAGTTGTATCCAATTCTCAACAGGATTCCCAAACTGATATCGATTGCTTATAAAAGCGGAAGGTCTTAATTTTAATTCCTGTCTTGACCTGTCAATTACAATTTTCATTCTATAAAATTTCTTCAACCCATCTCACTGTTTTTCTCTCTTTCTCTCATTCTCCTCAACCCGTCTCACTGAATCTCTACGTCTTACTCTCTCTTCATCTCTCTATCTTGTTCATAGTCCCCCGCAAGCTGATGATCACGCAGAACAGTTGATGACCCAGTGTTGCATTAAATCATCGCGATAGTATGGACTCGTTAGAGACACGGAGGCGCTGCGGAATGGAAGTAACGCGAGAGTTGCTAGGAGATGGTCGACGGCTTTCAGCTCATCATTTCCACTACGTGCAGTTTCTGGTTATATACTTAAGGCTCTCTATTTAGAAATTATCCGAAACAATTATGCATCGATATCGTAACGGCGGTAAATGGCTTGTTACTACAAATAAGTTTTTCGAAGAAAGTTCATAGAGATGCCTATGTATAGATAATTGAAATAAAAGGCAGATTGATGGCCTAGAAGTCTGGCTTTTATTTCAATTATTTCCTAAATATCATTGAATATATATACAGTATATATATACATGTATATGTATATATATTATATATATACTGTATATACATTATATATATATATATATATATATGTGTGTGTGTGTGTGTGTGTGTGTGTGTGTGTGTGTGTGTATTTTAAATTGTTATCATCCACCTTCTGCAATACTCTGCTATTTATTTTACTAAAGGTTCAGAAAATCTCTCGGAATTCCTCGTGATAAGAGATGACCGACTTGAAAGAAATATGTGTTGAATAAATTTATATTGCGAGAATTAAACTTGATATATTCTAATAAAACTATGCGTTTGGAATGAAGGCAGAAACCCTAAAGTGTTATCGTCAAGATGACATTGTACATTAAGCAAGTAAGTGGTTATGTTGAATGTTTAAGTATATATATATATATATATATATATATATATATATATATATATATAGGCAGGGGCAGGCTGAGATTAGGTAAGTTAGATGATTTAAAGACCCACTCATACATGTATGTAGAAATGAAGAGTAAGGCGGAAGACAGAGAAGAGTGGAGGTGTTATGTACCATGTACCTGCCAGTAGGCAGTGCATTAAGATATATATATATATAATATATATGCATGTATATGGTAAAGGCGAGAGAGAAAAAAAAACAAAGAGAGAACTCACAGAAAAGTGTGAATATTTTAAAGTGCCACTTCTTGAGAAATGCCGATGATTGTGAGTTATGGAAAACTCGACTCAACTTTTAGCATATCGCTGCTGCTTTGCAACTGAAAACCATGATCTTATTATGGCCTTCTAGAACCTAATTTATAGTTTTAGCAGGTTTAGTTATTTGAGGTAAAACAGCAAATTTCATCACATAGAGACAGTCACGGCTTTGATTCCTGCAATACAATTGTGTCCTTTCCTGCTTCATGCATTAGATAACGCGTATGATCCGAAGAGCTTTTCTCTTTTAATTCAGCTCAAAATGCACCCATAGCTTGGCCGGAAATAAATGCATCAGCGAGCGGAAATACATAAAGAGATCCTGCCTATATTTTATTCCATCTTCTGGCTGATTTATGTGGAACGATTTTTATTTCAGAATATATTTATCGTCTTCCGATAATTTCACGATTTATTGCCAAGCTACAAATGAATGAATCATCAGTTGGTTGCCAAATTGGCTAATAGTATCCACGAGCAGTAAGTGTGTAATATTAACCACATAATAATAATCTTTAGTGTTCATATTATAAATTTGTATTGTGTAAGCTAAATATTGATAACAACTTTTAAAATACAGCCTTGTTTGACTACCGTGATAACAAAATGTCTTATAGCATTGTCAAACTGCATATTACTCGTAAATGCATGAAAGATAACTATACGGATAAAGGTTTGAATTATAGCTTGAGTATGGTTTTGCGCATCCTGGAGGCTCTGAAGCTTAAAGACGAAACCCAAATATTGAAGACTTCATCAGCGACTGGATAACCCAACGTTTCTAGCAGAAGATCATGTAGCGAACTTAACTAATGCATCACCTTCTCTGCAAGCCGTGGCTCCTTCGATCTACAGCACTACTGTTTAAGAAAATCTATTTTATATGAAGGGATGCATGGGTCGGTGAACAAAAAGACAATTTATCAAAACTGATTTAACCTAGATTAATTCATAAGTATAATAATTAATAAATATTAATTAGCGTTGGTTTAAATACTGTGATGTACTATTGTATCAAACAATGATGAACTAATATATCACAGAATTAAAACCAAATCTAATCAATGTTTATCTATTTGTTGCCGGCAATGTGTTCGGGTTTGCTTAAGAGTAGACCAACCGTGGACTGCACCTTTGCCATAGACTGTCATAAAAGGCGACAAAGCATTAAGATCCAAACCAACGTCATAAAGGGATGTTGGCTAGTGAACGCATAGGCTCCAGAAATTGCTACAAAATTTTCAAATTCCGACTCGAGTTAAGCAGGGATTCAAGGTAAGATGGTGATGATGACTACGATGATGATGATGATGACGATAATGAAGATGATGCATTAGTATTGCATCATTGTTTCGCTCTATTTCTTCGTTATTATTTTGCATTCTCTCTCTATCTTTTACAAAATTACGTTACAAAACTCTATATAATTATGCTGTACTGTAGTTTGCTAAATTGATAAGCAAACCTATCATCTAACAGACTAATCATATTTATTGTTATTATAATGACACGACGATCGCAGGGTTGCCTCTAACTCTAGAAGAGAACAGAGCTCATGAAGTCAGTTAATGGGTGGAGTCGTTTGAGTTAATGGTGTCAGGAGAATGGGTTAGTCATGATAGAAGAGTTCAAAACTCATTCTAGTCAAATCCATAATTTATCTCAATACTGCAAGCCGATCCCGTTGTCGATATATCTTCCCCAATGCATTCGCGGCCAGAAATTGTAATGAAAGACTCTCGCAGCCTTTCTTCCATTTCTTCACTGTCATGAAAAGATCTCTGATTTTTATTTTAAATGAAATTAGGTTGCTTATAGGAGGGTGTTTTAAGCATGTAAATTGTATATTTTAGATAAATATTTGTAAATATCATTTAATAGAAAGATTTATTGGTTGTCTTCTGAGTTATCTAATGGGTCGTTTAATCGAATGGTCCTGCTTATGATTTGCTTTGTTAAAGGCCGCTCATATTTTAAAGCAGTAAAATTATGTATGCGGAGAATATTGTGTAATGCGTATGTATGTGTAATAGTAGTAATGTACTGTATATGCATGTGTGGAACACTGCATATGTATGTGGAGTAGTAGTAATGTATATGTAAGTGTGGAACACTGCGTATGTGTTATAGTAGTAGGCCTAATACGTTTTGTGAGGAACATACATGTAGTGTATGTATATGTAGTAGTATTGTAATGTATGTGTAGAACAATATTTAAGTATGTATAGTAATAGTAATGCATATTTATGAATTGAACACTGTTGTGCAGTAGTGTATTACTGTAGTGTACTACTGTATGTGCAGTAGTGTACAGTATGTATGTTTAAAACACTGTACATATAGATGATATGGATGAGAATGCAATCAGTATGCTCATATCTACATGCATGTATTAACATAACATAACGGCACACTGGGTCAGGAAGCACAGATGCTTGTTTAAGGCCCATTTCCTCCTTCCTCTCCATGGTTATTAGTAATCGTTGCCTTTTGATGGCGCATCAATTGCAGCCGGCGCGGATTTAAGAATAACCTTCCATCACCCTGGGATTTTTTCCTTTCGAAGCTTTTACCAACACTCGGTCTTCCAAGGTGGTCACCCACAAATTACTAACCGAGGTCAATGCAGCTTAACTTCGATAATTGACGCGTAACTAAACCAAGTGCGCTAATCCCGCCGTCTAATATTACACTTATTATAGCGTTTCATTATATTTAATTTATTCAATATTACATTGAATTGAGTAAATATATTGTCTACTTTTATCAGACATAACTCTATCAGTACATAGAATGTGTACACATTTTTATAACTTTGATATTGCACAATTGGTATGCAAGTTGACATAACTGAGTTCTGCATAAAAGGTTTTAGACATTTTTGCACTTTGCTCGTCGATTTGGATTCGGGTCAATATCCTATATGTTGTCATTGACGACAGTAGCACTATAATTATAATTGTTGCTAAGTGGAGTGTGCAGAAGACAAGGCACTTCTGCATAAAATGCAGCAGCGTATGTTTACTAAGCTTACTGTCATTATTGCATCTGTGACGACACCGCTCTTTGCAAGATCAAGGAAATTATTAAATGTTTTCATTTTTAACTATATTTATGCTGTGTTATTTTGGCTTTGTTCTACATGTAAATCATTCAATACGTAAGCGACATCAGCACGAACTCTGCAAAACGAAATATCAATTTCTGTATTCAGATATGAATTGTTGTGTAGGTCGGTATTTTAGGCCTGCTTTGATTTGGTTGGATACTCAGAAACATAGCTGCTTCACGTTCCTCCGAGTGAAATTCTGTGAATTTAGAATAAACTTCAGAAGAGAAGGCCTACTTTTCGTCATCTATAATGCTATTATTATACTATGACTATCACTTGCCAGTACAATGCCTAACCATTCACAGTGCAAGGGCTTTGAATGATCTTTTGCACATTTATGATGTTATCTTGGAAAGTGCAGCCAGAAGGTTTGTCTTCCTAGTGAACTCCGGTTTCTTTCAGATGAGAGAGAAATGTTTTATTTTCACAAAATTTCACAGAGTAATCACTTCACTGAACGCGTGAAAAAATGTAAATAGGCATTATAAGAATATAAGTAATAAGTGCAATATTTGTAATAAGTAGTAAGTGCAAAAATAAAACAAAAACAAAAAATGTGTATAATAAATTGAATAAAAACTAGGCCATCAAAGAGGACGCATGGCATCATGTCCGGTTGAACACCCAGCTTTCACTCCAGTATCGTTTTTCGGCAAAAGACTCTGAGAGAGTCCAATATACAATCATTTTTATGGAAAATGAAAATTTAAATTAATTTAAACTAAGTTTGCTAAATTGTCATAAAACGTACGAGTGTTTGGTTAGAAATGGAAGATTACCAGTTATTAAGCAAATAATGTTTGTATTTATAAGAGAATGTTGGGAGAGAGCTGGTGCTTCTAATGGAAGTTGGAATTTCGTTCCAGTTAGTACAAAGCATCATTGACATACGATTTCTAAAAAGTGGCAGAAGATTTCTTATAAAGATAGCTGGATCCGTATAGCCTTGTGGGGTAGTTAGCATGATTGAGATCAAAGATGTTTGCCATTACTGTGGATGATGACCTGTACTCCACGCGAATAACAAGAAGTAATTGATGACAGGTCTTCAATTAATTTTATAAGAAAATTGTACCTAAAACTCTCTAATTGAAAATTAAACAAAAGGTAAGATCATTGTATTCGAATTTATACACAGATATTCATTAGCTAAATGACTCTCTAGTCTACTTTATTATAGGAGATTAATTTTCATGAGTCAGTACAATTTGTTTTATAATTGTACACACTTGCCCAATTATTTCACGTCATAATCAAACGATTACTATGTTGTACGCTATCTTAAAATTGTCTTCCATTTTGCGGTCAAGATTAGTAGAACACAATTTTAAAAGGTTTGCTTGTACATTAGATAGCGTCAAATTTTAATTTATAAAGCTAAACTATTAATTATTTGTTGTACTGTTAAACTTTTATGTTGTTAGGTTATACTGCTAGTCGGTAATACTATCAAATTATTCGTTATCTTTATTGGCTTTATTGTTAGTGATCGTCAGCGGATCAGTAGGTGCAGGGTTCCAGATATATCCCCTTTGCAGACAGGCTATCGGGCAGGACACTGACGTGGTGACGTGGAAAGTGACTTGACATGGTTTTAGTCTTTTATAAGCTGCAACGAAATGTTAACCACTAAAACACACATATTCTGGTGAAACTTTCTTCCATTAAAATATCTATCATTAGTCCAAATCATTATGCAGTATATTCCGGTATCTATTTAGCAGTCCTATTTAGTGTGTGTACGATAGTTTACCCTCTGACCTTTGAACCTGATCCCCGAGACGAGAAGTTCATTCATTAATGTTTCACGACATTTACATGTATATTAAAGAAGCACTAATTTCACGACAATATCCTACGTTCTAGTGACGTAACTATTAGGTTACATGTTATTGCTTCAAATCTTAAATGCATCTTTAGTTTCATATGTATCTCAGCTAATACTTTCTTTTTTAATATTGTCTATAGTCAGCTAGATAGAGCTTTATTTGCGCTCTTTCTGACGGACGCTTATTTTGTAATGTGTCTTGATTTATATGCTCTGTGTATACGTTGATTCATTTGTAGTTAACAAATATAAATCTCTCTCTCTCTCTCTCTCACTCTTTCTCTCTTTCTCTCTCCCCCTCTGTGTGTCTTTCTCTATCTTTCTCTCTTTCTCTAAACTCTGTTTATTTTTACGCTACTTTGCTAATCACTATCTCAAATCACAAGTTGCTAGTTTAACAAAGGATCGCCTAAAACTTATGTCCCAAATCGCGTAAATGGCGGGGTTCAGCAATGAATTAGAATATCCGAGCCAGAGTACAAAGCTGTCCACGATCTCAGGGACCTCGCACCCGGAGCAGAACGGCATGGCAGTAGCCACCATGAAGAACGGCATCCAGCAAATCAAGAAACAGCCGATGATGAGTCCGAGAGTCCGAGCAGATCGACGAATCCTCTTCGTGCGGTTCTTCCGATATCGGGCATCACGAGTCTGGGATACGGCTGTAGGAGTGGATACGGAGTTGAAGTTAGAATTCATGAGAGGGCCTACAGGCTGTAAGGATTCTGGAGGAGTGAGATTGAGATCCGCCATTGAGGTTGCCTCAGCGATGGGGTTACAGTGAGCTCGGGGTACGGTCAGCATTCCATCGTTCTGGCACTGGGTGAAGGCGCAGCTTGCCTCGATCTGACCTCCTGCCACCTTCGTCTGGCGACTTCTTCTCGTCGCTCTCTTGCGAGCAAACCGAAATATCTTAAAGTAAACTAAAAGTATCGCTAACAGTGGGAGCCAGAAAGCTCCGAACGTAGAGAAGATGGTGTATCCGTATTCTTGACTAATCAGACACACAGTTGGATCGTCCTTTTCCGTTCCTTTTCTCCAGCCGATCAGAGGAGAGCAAGAGATTAAAGCAGCTACAGTCCACGCAAGGAATAACATAACAGCGCAGACTTTTCGCCGCGGACAGATTTCTCTGTGAGTGTATCGAACGTTCTTGGTGATGAGCCAGTAACGATCCAAGGCGATGACGACGATGTTAAGTATGGAAGCTGTGCAGCAGAACACATCCGAGGTTATCCACAGATCACAGACGTACGGACCTGAAAATATGTAGGACTGAATCGATTAAATACTTTATGTATTTTATTGTGAAAAGATTATTGATGTCAGACCAACTTCATGGCTCATGAGTAGTTGAATGTTGATCAGGTTTATAATATCAGTTGTCACACTGGTTTCCGGCATGTTGATATTTTGATTACAGTCATATCCCGTGTTTTTCTCGGGTGTGGTTGGACCACTGCAGAATTGGGAAACCGCAACCATTCTGTTAAGTGTAAGAGACGACTAAAGGCAGGATCAGAGGATGGCAGGAGGGGACTCACCTAACCATGAAGTATTTTTCCCCAGGATTAAATGGTAATTAATCCATCTAATTGAGGAAGACAACGGGAAACCACCTCAGAAGACATACTTTTTCCAAGCTATAAGTTACATAAGCTATGGATAAGGCGTAGAGTTTGTAAAAGGATTAACTTGTTGATCTAAGGAGTGCTCTTATGGAGCGGAAAAGCAGTTTTTGAGTATGAATACTTTATGAATACCTTGAACCTGTCACTTGGCAGTGCACTGAAGAGAGACAGTCATGTCGCTACATTGATTACTATCATTCCTTGCATTGATTACAGTAACGTTGATACATTGATTACATTGATTACAGTCATGTTAAATTAAATACAGTAAGTTGTTACATTCATTACAGTCATATTAATATAATGATTACAGTCATGTTCTCACATTAATTACAGTCATATTATTACATTTATTGCAGTCCTGTTGTTACATTGATTATAATGATGGCACGCGCGATGTCATACAATGCATATATCATTAAAAACTATAATTCTGATCATTTTATGCTTAATGCACAAAATTCACTTTCTCATTTTGGTAATCGATATACATTTATTCCGAAATAGACGTATTAGGTTAATATATTTTAATAAAGGTGTTGGTACAGATCATATGATTAGAGTCATCAAACTACAATAATAAGAGCATTCAGATTACAGAATGAGGGCATTCAGAACATGAAGGATTAGAACATGAAGGATTAGAACTTGAAGGATTAGAACATGGATGATTAGAACATGGAGGAATAGATCAAGGAGGATTAGAACATGGAGGATTAGAACATGGAGGATTAGAACATGGAGGATTAGAACTTGGAGGATTAGAACATGGATGATTAGAACATGGAGAATTAGATCATGGAGGATTAGAACATGGAGGATTAGAACATGGAGGATTAGAACATGGTGGCTTAGGAACAACGAGGATTAAAACCTTATGACAGATCTTGAAGATAATACTTGAAAACATGACTGATTTTTAAATTATGCAGAATCTCGGAGTTTGATATCAATGAATTGTAAAAGATAGTATAATTATAAACAAAAACCTCTGAATTAAATTTTTTTTCTATTGTACACCCAAGCAAAGTACGAAAAATTTCATTAAATCGCTCTGACAAACTGTAAACTATTTTGAACTTCTAGTTCGTATCTCGAGAATGCTATCAAGACGGTCAAACTGGGATTCGAACTCAAGACTTCCTATTAATCACTTAAACGTTCAACCATTTCGGTAATCCATTTGGACTCTTCAAGATCTCGTGATGCTACTACGGTTTGTCTCGGCTCTGCAATTGATCTTCGGATCGCCGTTTTAGTAACAAATACTACAGGGAGGCTTATTAGAACCTGTTGATAATGGATTGACTCACGAAGAACTCTCTTTTACTCCTGAATTCAACCACCGGAGCGATCCCGGTCGAGGACTGGATGCTCTGATATTAAACAACTTGGCACTCGGTTAACCCGATGAGATAATTTAAGTGAAAGTGCAACAAGCGCAACATTTTCGTGACAAAAGAAAAATGTCAGTTATTATTTAAAATATTACTAGTATAATTGCTACCGAATTTTGATTTGAGTTGAATAGACACAAATATTAGTTTAATTTTGTAGTTACTGATTGGTTGCAATTTACTAACTCAATCCATCAATCAAGGATTTATTGTAATTTAATTATAAATGTAGAGGATATTTAATGTACAGCTCCGCGTCTGAGAGCTTCGTAAGGGCCATAGAAAACGACAGAGGTGTCAGGGATGTCATTTAATTAGAAATAACTAAGTAAATAATTTCCAAATTATAACTCTCTCTTACCTAATGTCCACTGGCCGACAATCTCTTTCTGCAAGCTGATCGGCAGAACAACAATGGCGACGAGGAGATCTGCTGACGCGAGAGAAATTATGAGAAAATTCGACATCGTTCTCATCTTGTGGAACAGAGCCACGGCGAGGATCACAAACACGTTCCCGACGATGGTTGCCACTATGAGAAAGGATAAAACCACGGCTATAAACACTTCGAGAGGAGTGATGGTAACGCATTGAGAGTAGAATTCATTCCACGAGGTATCGTTGCAAAAATAAGGCGTTCTTTCAGCGCCGTATGAATAGTTATCCATTGGAACGAATGAAGAATTAAATTCTATTTCGTATTTACTGTATTGTTCGGTGAAATTGGCTAAATCGTAGGGAGATGTTAAATCAGAGTAAGAATTTGTTGCATTATCTGGAAAAAGTTTTGTTGAAATTATGTTACTTGATGTAGACGGTCTAGTTTCCATTATGGAAATTGATTGTTCATCGCTGTGACTTTCTGATCCATTAGGCAAAAATGAAATCGTCGTATGGCGAAGGTTCGATTTCGTGGTTTCACGTGACGAGCGAATATTCTCAAAGAGAATTGAATGCAGTCCGTCCACTGCATAAGTATTTCCAGCTGTTGAGTTAGCGAGAATTGGAAAGGTCGCCAGGGTTGTATTTGTCATGACCAAACTCGATTGTTTTTCCCAAAGTATTCCTGAAGTGAAATCCATATTCAGCTTGCGCCCGGTGGGTAGATTTTTTCAAACCGGATATCGTTTTCTCTACACCAATAAACAACAGTCGACTATGAGATTAAATTCATTTACGTAAAACATAACCTGTCTAAGCACATAAGTGTATCGCAGCTTGGATTCTTCTTAGATTAGTCATGGTTTATTTTCTAAGTTTTAGCGGTCAAAATAGCAGTAGCGAGTTTTAACTGAGTTTTGGACTTCGTATAATTAGCACAGTAGTTATAATAGGAAGGCGAAATCCTTCCAGTCAATTAGATGTCCTGGTTCTGTTCAGATGTACAACTCGCCTAAAGAATATCTATTGTTTACGACGCCATTTGTAGACAATGCCAACTTCTTTATGGGTTTGTTCTCAGAATTATCTCCGACCTGCATTGCAAAGATACAGAAAATGACCATATTATTACTATTACAACAGGGCAGTCCAAATTCTGAAAACGTTTTATAATTGGAAAACATACTTAAATGAATTTTCTTCCAGACTAAAGCTTAGGTGCTTTCTAAGATTACGATTAAGCATAGAGTAGGTTTTATACTTCATAAATACATGTATTCTATATTTAGAATGGCTGAAATTAATTTCGAAGCACATGTACACACGTGAACATATCAAGTATAATTATATACTGCAGTATCTACTGTATATATTATGTAGTATCTATATTTCTGTCTAGTTGTAGGTACTTTATGTATATTTTGATTCAGTTACAAATAAACGATCGCGGTTCTCTCTCTCTACATGTGTATATCATATAGCGTAGTAGGCCTACTATGTATATATATGCTAAATATAAATAGTGTATATATTCATATAGGCCTAAATACATATATTTGTATATATGTATATAATATACATGCATATATGTATATACATTGTATGTATATAACATATATATGGACCGAGGATAGGTTGGCTCATTCGAGATTGAGATGGTATGGGCATATTGTGAGAAAGGCAGATGAGAATGTAATAAAGAGAGTTTGGAGGGAAGAGCTGGATGTTAAGCTAGAGAGAGGTAGACCACAATTTACGTGGGATGGGGTAATTAAGAAGGACATGAAAAATAGAGGATTGACTGATGATGATCTAGTGTGGGATAGGGGAGGACTGAAGAAAGTCTATTCGTATCACGACCCTGGTTAACCGGAATTTAAGGGAAGATTATGATATAACATACATACATGTATACTGTATGTATACATGTATACTGTGCTTTTTATAATCGAGTATAAAAATTTTAACAATAAAGTCGCCACGAGTTGACCGATGTTCTTGAAATTTACAAAGGTTGGCCAGCAGCCAATTCTGCTAAACATGCAGAAATTTCTGTAAGAATATATTTAATAATGGCAAAGATACAGATTAGCGAATATTAGTAGGGTCAAATTTTGAAATTTTCAGTATAGGAATACAAAAATGTTACATGGGGTGCAAAATGTTCTATATTAAAATTATGTCACATATATTTTCTGCTAATACTCTCTTAAACTGCAATCAGTTCATGTCAAAACCAGGCAAAATATGTTATGATATATTCTTAAATGACAAAGTTATGGGACTTATTGCATGCGCTCCGTCATTAGTTCTACACGTGATAGACGAATCAGCTATTGACTACAATGTTAGCGAGCAGTTAAAATGACTCATTGGTAGATTCTCTGAGTGCACTACATCATAAGCATACATTACACTCATAGCCTCATATCAAGGTCCGTTTCTGGCAAAACAAATTGTACAACCACACTGTTAATATAAATGTGCCTCGAATAGAAGTAAACTTTGTAATAATATTTAACTGTCAATGAACTGGTGCTCAGTCATTATGACTGATGACTCAGTCATCGCCACTGACTGGAACCAGTGGCGATGTCGGTAAGATATCGACCGAGGATCAGTATGTGCGGGGTTCAAATCATCATACCTTGTGTGAAATGCCTTTGAAGATGTGAAAATCTCTTCAACAGTTTGCTGACATTCTATGTCAGATACTTTATTTTTTAACAAATTGGCTTACGGGGACAAAAGCAACCCATTGCCAACGTGGATAGGTTAGTGAACAATCTGGATAGGTCCAAATGGTTTTGTCTTAAACTTTGAATGGCTATTTTCAAGCTTCTTATAGATTGTAGTGGAGTTGATTTCTGATAAATTCATGAGTCCTTGACCCCTAAATTTTAATCATTGAGGGGTCTATGAGAAACTTGGGGGCGGGGCCCCTGTAGTCCGGTAATTCGAGCAGTGTATAGCAGAAATGACGGCAGGATTTGAAGGACTTTCATAGGATCCTGAAACCTCTGGAGGAGTCGATCACAATTGGTCGCAGCCGGCCAGGCGTTAATCAATGGTCGAGTGAACAATCAATGGTTCTAATTCAACAGAAGCAGTCGATGAAATAAGTGAATGTGGGGTTGAAACATTCAGATCTTCCGCACTCCGGCTCTCTGTTTCCACGTCATTCCTTCACTTTGCTAAATTATCATTTCCTGTGGATCCCTGATTATTAGTCCTCCTAGTATATTGATGTCAGTCTCAAGGCAAACTGTGTTGTTGTTAAATCAACATTATATCTCAATAATGAAGTCAATTTTGAACAAATCGTCTACTTCAAAAAGACTAAAAAGGCTTTGTCGCTAAAGGGCAAGGCAATGTATAACTATAAAAAATAGCCAGCAAATGTATTTCAAGATAGTTTGCGTAATATTTATTCCAAGTCGAAAGTTACGCAAATGCAATTTAATGGTCTAAATTGTTGTATAAATGGAGCATCGTACTTGAAATATTGGCTTTGGTATAGTATTCACAGAATTACATTAACGGGAAATTAATCCATGCTAAATGGTAACTCTTACATCTACTGTAGCCTATAGATATTTAACATCTAAGTTTAGCGTATTTTTTCTAGCCAAAAAGGATTCTCTTAGAGCTGAGGCAAGTGAAGAACCCGATGACTTCTATTATCAAGCATACATGTAGATGCTAACAATTCAACTGTCTAATGGAAACAAACGTATCTATGATTGAATTTTGGAAATTGTATTGCGTACAGGATACATAATCTTTGTTCTCTTTACTCTAAAAGGACATTATCAAAATATGCTCTCAAGATTTGAGTAGATGCGACTTGTTCTGGAATAATAACGAAATAAAGTGCATGTAAATAGGACTTTGTATTGTTTTCCTCTCCGTCATTCTGGCGCAATGCATTATTTTATGTAGACAGCAGGCAGCTGTCAGCTGAACCCAATGCAGTAAATACATGAACCCAGTGCAGCAAATACATGAACCTAGTGCAGTAAATACATGAACCCAGTGCAGTAATACATGAACCCAGTGCAGTAAATACATGAACCTAGTGCAGTAAATACTTGAACCCAGTGCAGTAAATACATGAACCTAGTGCAGTAAATACTTGAACCCAGTGCAGTAAATACATGAACCTAGTGCAGTAAATACTTGAACCCAGTGCAGTAAATACATGAACCTAGTGCAGTAAATACTTGAACCCAGTGCAGTAAATACATGAACCTAGTGCAGTAAATACTTGAACCCAGTGCAGTAAATACATGAACCTAGTGCAGTAAATACTTGAACCCAGTGCAGTAAATACATGAACCTAGTGCAGTAAATACATGAACCAAGTGCATTAAATACATGAACCCAGTGCAGCAAATACATAAAATAATTTCATAAAATCGATTGGAGCAATATGTGCTGAATCGCTACTCGAGGTCATCTATCGGCGTAAAAGAAATTATTATTGTTATTGTCATTATTATTTTCATTTATTATATTTATTATTACTATCATCGTTATTTTGAAAATTATTCTATAACATGTATTTATTTCTTCTTCTGCTGGTTTCAGTCACACAACATTATTATTATTATTATTATTATTATTAATTTTTTTATTGCCTGGTGTGTATAGGGCCCTGGGCTAAACAAAATAAGATAAAGGAACACTTTATTAAATTAAAAGAAAGATGAAAAAGAAATATTTAAAATAATTCATCTACGCTCTGGGAGGCCGCATTCGATGCAGCTAAAACGGTAGATTATACTTAGTTTCCTGTGTAACGCTATACTAACATATTTTTTGCTTATCCTCGGGCAACATTAAACCACCAACCCATTAAAGTTTGAATAATCCATTAAACCATTTCAGTATAGCTTTCAAATCAACCAAAGCAGCTATGCAACTGGAGCGTTGCTAGTATAAATGACAAAGCCAAGCAAATTGAAGCTAAAACCAAGCCCTTAAGATAAAAGTAAAGGGATTAATTAAATGATTCACACCAAACTCAAAGGTTCAAGATTTTTATTCGGGTTGATTAATAAACTCATTGGAATGCATTTAGTATTTTTATGGACAACAGTTTAGTTCAGACGAAACTTTGGAGAAAGAATTCGTTTAATTAGATCGTAAACATGCACGCCTTGTATTCCTAGAAGGATCGATATGGCTAATCGATAAATAGCCATGCAGGCAGATTTGGAGTTCGATGAAAACAAAGGCTCCAGGAGCTGCAGACTGGCGACATATTTCATTCAGAATAGCATGCACTCGATGTCTGGTGAAATCCTGCAATAAATAGTACCATGATTGTAAAGATAATCACAATAGCTTAGCTGCTTCAGCGCATGCCCCTTTAAGAAAACGGTTCAGGGTTCGATTGTCGTTTATGTCAATCCAGTTTCGACGAATCCACCAAACCCTCTTTCCTCCGATATGCGACTGATTTATTTCGAAGAAACCGTAGTGGGTGAGATGCTTAAATTGGTGAAATTTATTAGTGATCAGTTTTTAAGCTACTGGCATAAGATGAGTCTTAACAGTTTAATTCATCAAATTTAATTCATATCACAAATTAGAAGATGAGCTGACCAAACGATTTTTTTTTTTTTTTTCCTGGTATGATTTACTTCTATATATAATAGCACCACTTACTATATTTGAGCAAATACTTTATAAGTATTTTTACCCATAGTTTATAATTATGATCCTCCTTCCAATGATTACTGTATTTTATTATCCTATGACTCATGTGAACTCTATTTTATAATCATACAATACTAGATTTTATAATCCTATGAACATACCATATATTATAATCCTACAAAACTATATTTAATAATCCTAAAATACTTTTTTATAAGACAACAATACTATATTTTAAAATCCTTTAATAATAATCTGAGTACTTTACATGCTTTTTATATCACAAAGAGTACTCTATTTTATAATTCTCAGATTACTCTATTTATTTTATAATTTTACGAATACCCTGTTGAACTACCGAGCAGCCATTTGATATGCATTTTGGCATAACTTAGTCTAAGTATTAGCTTAATTATGTAAAATATATTTAGTACTTTAACAAATTTTCAATTTATTTGCAGTGCCTGGACTAGTCTGCAGATAAAAACACCTGTAGGTGAACATCGTTTAGCTACCTCATCAGCGGTTTGTAATCCAGTCAAACCACTTTCGAGCCTTGACATAGGGCACTCTTCCATAGTGCGATGTAGCAGGTCCCACTACACGGGTACCCAGCAGAGCACCACACGGGTACCCATCAGAGCACCATAAGGGCACCTAGCATTGCTTGTCAAATCCTGCCTGTATTTGCACGTTGCACATCGACCTTGACCGGTGCGAAACTGATTCAACAGAACCTAATTGAGACGAGGAAGTTCGAAGTTGGTTGATATAG